>JBBPBX010006684.1:6570-23639 GCA_038048925.1 Garcialebias charrua
AATCCAGGTAGAAAAATCTAAAAAAGCTAAGTCTGGTCCTCTGGACATTCAAAAAACAAAACAAAACAAAAGCAAAAAAAATTGTAGAAACGTTTCGTCTTTCGTCCGAAAGACTTCCTCAGTCTGAGCTGCTGTATTCAGCTCAGTCTTATAAATAGCACCCTCTCACAGTGGATCAACCAGTTGGCTGATGACAGCCGAAACCAGCTGCTCACATGATCAAGGAGGACCATCAGCCTAACGATGGATCGTTAGCACCCTGATGGTTGTTTGCTATTCACAGAGGGCTGAGTGATACTAGCAATAACAGCATTGTAAGAGGGGGACAGTTGAACCCGGAGGCCTCCACCCCTGTTTAATGATGGACGGTTTCTTTTCACAAAGATGGCCTCCTTTACTCCTCTCTCAAACCATCGTTCCTCTCTATCAAGGATGTGAACATCTTCATCCCTGAAAGAGTGACCGCTGGCCTGGAGATGAGTGTAGACCGCAGAGTCCTGACCTGATGATGTTGATCTTCTGTGCTGGGCCATCCTTTTGGCCAGTGGCTGTTTAGTTTCCCCGATATAAGACTGATCACAGTCTTCAGATCACTTGATCCACTGTGAGAGGGTACTATTTATAAGACTGAGCTGAACACAGCACCTCAGACTGAGGAACTCTTTCAAACGAAAGACGAAACGTTTCTACAATTTTATTTTGCTTTGTTTTTTTGTTTTTTTTTAAATGTCCAGAGGACCAGACTTAGCTTTTTTAGATTTTTCTACCTGGATTATTGAGCATGCATCAAGATATATAAATGTTGCATTTTTTATGTTTACATAAAAGGCAGTGAGCTCAGCTCAACCGATATTTTTGTAATTATGCGTTTATTATGATGAGAATTTTGTACAATCTATTGATTAAATCTGTTGTGAAATGGGGATGATGGTTTTGTCAAGAAATACATACAAATCCTACCAGGGAAATTTATGTTCAGTTGAATAAATCAGTGAATTTTAAGTCTATTGATCAAACTCTCAAAGCTCAATTTAACTGATTTTTGCCATTAAAAGGGAAGTTTTCTGTAAAGTTCGATTTTTAATTTGTGATTCGTTGTTGTTTCTGCAGAAATTTGATATTACTGTACCACACACATTTTTTCAACTATTTGTTTTTCATCCACTGCATCAGAATAAACTTCCTCCTCGTCTTCTTCCAGTTTCTCCATTCCAGTGTCCAGATAAAACGGTGTCTCCAGAACAGCCTCCTTCTTCCCAGATGTTACGAGACCTTTACACAGAGCGTCGTGGATCTTCTTCCATGAGTCTATCTCTGAGCTCCAGAGTGCAGCTCTGGCTCTGATGAACAGGGAGACGTCTGTCTCGCTACCTTTGGCCAGACTCATGCCGTCTTTACAGATGAAGAAGATGTCCATGCCAAGGAAGAGTGCGTTGAGTGCAATCAGACTGGCTCTGACTGAGTTTGACACAGCAAGAGTCCCTTTAGCAGCTGCCTGACCAACATCTGGAATATCTGCGGCCACCCTGGGTACGTTATGCAGCGCCTTTCCTTCCTGAGCAATCACCTTGCCAGCACCTGAAATGACGTCTTCGGATTTTAACAGTCTAACAGCAGAGGCAGCATCAGCAATTGAATCAATGCTTTTCCCAAGAGCTTTTTGTCGGGTCACTTCTTCCAGACATGTCTGAAGTCTCGTCACATCTTCCATAAAGCTTTGAAACACTTCACTGGCTTTTTTTTTATGTGTGCGATTAACTCCAACATCAGTAGCCATGGTGACAATGCTGTTGACGCCGCTGGTGAGCCCCATCCCAAGACCGGTCATCGTCAGAGCGAGAGAGACCCCCGCTGTAACTGGAATCAACGCCAAGCCGATGATGGAGAGCACCCCTCCGGCCGCCCCCACAGAGCTGCCTGCAACACTGGAGATCTTTGCTCCTTTATTCATCCGGTCCAACTGAACGGCGTTCTGCTCCAGCTCGTTCAGGAACTCCAACATCCGGGGCTGACGCTCGCTGAACTCTCTGATGAAGTGATCAGATGATTCCTCCTGGAACAAAAACACAGTCCGGAAGTATGGGTCCATTCTAGAAGGAAGGAAGTAAAGAAAAAAATGGTAAAATAAATCAAACTTCCAGTAGTAGTGGTGTAACGGTGCATGTGGGTGTACCGAACCGTTTCGGTACGGCACGTTCGGTTCGGTCCACCTGCGTACCGTTTGTTATTTTTTCACTCATTAAATGTTATTAACGGGAGATTATGCACCGTGGAACTAAATTTCCTAGGCTTGTTTCAGCACGGCGCTATTATCTTGCAGCACATGTAGCATTTAGCAGCCTAGCATCTCGTTGCGGCCTCATGTTTAGGAACGTTATGGCCTTCTTGTTAAAAGACGAGCGCAAATCCAAAGCTGTGTGTCGACGTTGTTTCACGGTGATTGGATCTTCAGGCAACACGTCTAACTTCTTAAAGTGCTTGAATAGACATCATCGGAATGTGAACGTCTCTTCTACAAGCAAGAAAAGCAGCTTGTTGCAAACACCGCTAACAGCAGCTGCATTTAAACAACCTTTATCAGGTAATTCAGATCGGTCCAGAGCAATAACACAAGCTGTAAGATGTTTTAAAGCTCTGGATCTACGTCTGAATGTTGTTGATGCGCCGGCTTTAAAGGTATTGATCCCCACTACAGCATCCATCACGTCAACACTTCAGTCAAAAAGTTAAGCACTTTATGAAAAAGCTCTGATATTGTCAACAAGCCCTGGAGCAGATTAAAGCCCTGCTCTGATGATGATGATGACCGAGAGATTCAACCACCTCAACCGTTCAAGAAGAGGTATTGTTCTTTTATTATTATTATTATCTAATTAACCTTTTTAATTTAAAATTATAATCTTATTAACTCTTTTTTTTACCTCTTTGTGTTTTATTTCCAGTCTGGGACAGAGATAGCAGCTGACTTCTTCCTCTTCAGGGAAATCCACCAGAGATCACCTGCAGCTNGCTCTGCGTACGGCCTGTACGCCGCTCTACGCGCGCGTTCTGTGCGCGCGTTCACAAGCACAGCTCTGCGTTCGTTCTCGCGTTAATGCTCGCGTTTTCGCTCCAAATTCTTGACGTCATTTGAGCAACAGCAGGGCGGAGCGTTTACCTACGGGACAAATTGAGGTCGCTGATTGGTCATTTGCTGACACGCCTACTGAATTGATTGACAGGTCGGGTGGGGGAAAAAAGGCACTTCACACAGCTTCTGCCGCAGCGGTATTCTGTGTTTATATGTTAATAAAAAGTTCTAAAAAATAAAAAAAAGTTCTAAGTTCACCCACCTGGATCAGAAGGACTCATACGTGCGTCTGCTCTTTGTGGACTTCACATCTGCCTTCAACACCATGATCCCCCAAACTCTGATAGACAAACTATCTACACTTGGACTAAGCCCCTCTATTTGTAACTGGGTACTAGACTTCTTAACAGACAGACCACAGTCCGTGAAGATCCACAACTTCTCCTCCTCCACCATAACCCTCAGCACTGGCTCTCCTCAGGGATGTGTGCTGAGCCCCCTTCTGTTCACTCTGCTCACATATGATTGTACAGCCACACTTCCAGGCTGTCATATTGTTAAGTTTGCAGATGATACAGCGGTGGTGGGATGCATCACAAACAATGATGAGTCCAGCTACAGACAGGAGGTGAAACACCTGGAGAGCTGGTGCAAAGAGAATAATCTTCACATGAATGTGAAGAAGACAAAGGAGATGATTGTGGACTTCAGAAGGAACAAACACACCCATGCCCCACTGAAAATAGGTGGGTCTGCAGTGGAAGTGGTCTCCAGCTACAAATACTTGGGTGTACACATGAATGATAACCTCAGCTGGAGCAACAACACCACCAGCCTGATCAAGAAAGGTCATCAGAGACTCTACTTCCTCAGACGGCTGAGACGTGCTGGTCTGAGCAGCCCAGTTCTCACCTCGTTCTACAGGTGTGCAGTGGAGAGTGTCCTGTGCTCCAGCATCAACGTGTGGCATGGAGGCTGCACAGTTGAAGAGAGGAAAGCTCTGCAGAGAGTGGTGAAGGCTGCACAGAAGTCTGTTGGAGTCAGTCTCCCCACAATCACAGACATTTACACCTCCAGATGCAGGAAAAGAGCCACCTGCATCATGAAAGACCTCACTCATCCAGCACACTCACTCTTTGCCCCACTCCCCTCAGGACGGAGGTTGAGGAGCATCAAGTGTAGAACCACTAGACTGAGGAACAGCTTCTACCCTGAGGCTGTTAGACTCATGAATAAATAAAAATAAAATAAAAAATAAACACTGCAAAATATCACATCATACTGATGCTGATCTGTTTTCTTGTTGCTGTGTTCATCTGTGTTCATCTGTGACCATCTGCTCATACAAACTCATGTTCGTGCTGCTGTTTATTCCCACTATATTAGGCTTAGTGTATTACTAGTTGATGTTTTTCTTAGTTAGTTCTAGATGTTATTACTGTTTTTCTCTTGCATTTGTTGTTGGATGTAACTGGGACCCCGTGTACATAATCTCGTTTTCATCACATGTACCACATGCGGTGCAAATGACAATAAAGACTCTCTGACTCTCTCTGACTCTCTAAAAAATAAAATAAAAACAGGGAGCGCTGGTCCAGCACACCAGAACACCAGGAAATATTTAGAACCTCGCGCAGCCACGTTGGACATGAGTTTAGTTCGCTCGTGACAAATTCATTCATTTCCTCATGTCAGTAATGGAGTCAACGGAGGAGAAAGCAATCACTTGACTTTTGGCAACAAAAAAAAAACTAAAGAAAAGGCCAGATCAGGGATGAAGAAGAGGAATTTAATACATTTGTGTCTCATACAAAACAGTCCGGCGCCGGGCAGTTTATTGTGAGACAAGGCGCTCGCGTACGCGGTCGTAAAATTTGAGTTTTGCACGTTCGTGCCCTGCGGGGCTACGCTTGTGCCTCTGCGTACGTACGGCAGACAGCGGCATACTGCCTTACGCAGAGCTCTGCCGGGGCCTTTAGAAGTGTGTGATGACTGAACTCTAAAGGGACCTGTCCCACCTGGGGGAGCAGGTCCAAGAGGAGGTTGTGAGTAATAAGGCCAAATACAGCCACACTTCTGCTACTGTTGTTATTGAGATGATTTTCTCCACTGCTGGAGATATTCACTGCAACTAGATCTGTGCTTTTAGCAGATAATGTGGACAAGTTGGTATTTTTGGACAAAAACTTAAAGCCCCACTGACATGATTTTTTAATTTTCTTAAAATTGCTCAAAATATATATCTTTTATCATTTAAATATGTTCATTTTTGCAAACAAAATGATAAATCACTTTAATTTTGCTTTAAAAGTGATTTTGAACTTCAAGCCGTGTTTAATCATGGGAAATCCGATTACACGCGAACGCACCATCTGTGATGTCACACCGGGCAGAGCTCTGGGCTTGTCACAGTGCGCAGGTATGAGCATCTCGACATGAAGGAAGTCTGATACAGCATCAGACCTAAATTAGATCCTGTTGTTTCTTGTTCCATCACCCAAACTATTTTCTGCTTCCCAAAATGAAGACAAATAGCTCAAATCTTCACATAGATTGATAAATTCGTCCAGTTTTAAATTGTCCGCTATTAAAGACACCACAGCCCTCTGCCCAGTGTGACATCACATATGGTGCGTTCGAGTGTAATCGGATTTCCCATGATTAAACACGGCTTGAAGTTCAAAATCACTTTTAAAGCAAAATTAAAGTGATTTATCATTTTGTTTGCAAAAACAAACATATTTAAATGATAAAATATATATATATTGAGCAATTTTATGAATAGTAAAAAATTCATGTCAGTGGACCTTTAAAACTTGATTAGTTAGATTGTAAACAGTCTGTTGCTGCTTATTCTGGTTCTGACTGTTATTGTATTTATTAAGATTTTTATTATTGTTAGTAGGGGTATAACGGTACACTAAAATCACATTTCGGTTCGGTTCAATTACAAGGAGGGCTCGGTTCAGTTTTTCTTCGGTACAAAAAAAATAAAATTAAAATAAAGACTTATAAAACATTTATTTTGAAATATATGCCAAGTAAACAATATGTTTATATAAAAATAAATAAAAGTGACCCATTTGGATGACATTTAAAATAAAAGGCATTCTTTACAATAAATAAACTATACTAACAATAATAAAAATCTTAATTAATAAAATAACAGTCAGAACCAGAACAATAAGCAGCTACAGACTGTTTACAATCTAACTAATCAAGTTTAAAGTTTTTGTTCAAAAAGACCAACTTGTCCACATTTTCTGCCAAAAGCACAAATCTAGTTACAGTGAATATCTCCAGCGGTGGAGAAAATCATCTCAGTAACAACAGTAGCAGCAGTGTGACTGTATCGGTCCTCATTACTTACAACAACCTCTTTTTGGACCTGCTCCCTGGAAGAGGACCAGACTTAGCTTTTTTAGATTTTTCTACCTGGATTATTGAGCATGCATCAGGGTGTACCTGGAAAAGTTCAGAGTTCAGTCACACACTTCTACTGGAGGTGATGATTTTCCTGAAGAGGAATAAGTCAACTGCTAACTGTCCCAGACTGGAAATAAAACACAAAGAGGTAAAAAAAAAGGGTTAATAAGATTATAACTTTAAATTTATAAAAGTTACATAGATAATAATATTAATAAAACAACAATACCTCTTCTTGAACGGTTGTTATGAGGTGGTTAAATCGCTCGGTCATCATCATGTTCATGGCAGGGCTTTAAAGGTGCTATGTGTAACTTTCTGTTGTGCTCAGGACTTAGAAATATTTTCAGCAGGGAAAAGCATTCTGCTCCCTCCCCCTCAGAGCCATATATGACTCAGCTCCACCTCGCTCGCGCTGCAGCCTGGAATGCTCCGCCTCCTCTACATGTCCCGTCTCAGCGCTGCGAAGTTCTGTGATTATATGTTAATAAAACGTTCTAAAAAATAAAATAAAACCATGAAGCACTGGTCCAGCAACACAAAAACACCCTGAAATCAGCAGAGCTTCACGCAGCCACGTTGGACATGATTTAATTCGCTCGTGACTTCCTCATTTCTGTCAGTGGAGGTCTGGAATGTCTGGAATGCTCCGCCCCCACTACATGTCCTGTGGCAGACGCTGCGAAGTTCTGTGATTATATGATAATAAAACGTTCTAAAAAATAAAATAAAACCATGAAGCACTGGTCCAACAACACAAAAACACCCTGAAATCAGCAGAGCTTCAACACATTGGACATGAGTTTTTTTTCGCTCGTGACAAATCCATTTCCTCATTCCTGTCAGTGAAGGATGAAGCGATCACTTGACTTTTGGCAAAAAAACAAAAGAAAAGTCCAGCTCTGGGATGAAGAAGGGATATTTAATACATTTGTGTCACATACAAAACAGTCCTGCATCGCTTTGCAATCCTTTGAATGAGAATGTGCGCGGCGCTGGGACAGGCGGGGGCGTGGGTTGGGGCGTGACAAACAACTCTGTTTTTATTGGCTGGTTAAGAACGGGTCACTCTGTGTTTTTAGTGTTTTTATAAATGCTGATAGAGAAGCAAGGGGACTATAGTTTTTTTCAGAGATTACTTTGTCTAACATCTGTCAGTAGATAGTGACAGAGTGAAGAAATATGTTAAACATATATTGTTAGAAAAGTTACAGACTGCACTACAAAGTTACATAGTGTACCTTTAATAAGCTCCAGCCAGGGCTTGTTGACAACATCAGTTTTAGTTGTTTCATAAAGTGATGAACTTTTTTTGTCTGAAGTGTTGACATGATGGATGTTGTAGTGGAGCTCACGAACTTTAAAGCCTGCAGTGCACATCAACAACATTCAGTCCAGAGCTTTAAAAACTTCTACAGCTTGTGTTATTGATCTGGACCGTTCTGATTTACCTGATGAAGGACGTTTAAATGCTGCTGTTAGCGGTGTTTGCAACAAGCTGCTGTTTTTGCTTTTAGAAGAGACGTTCACATTGGGATGACGTTGTTTCAAGTCCGTTACCAAGTTAGACGTGTTGGGTGAAAAAAAAAACGTGTTGCAGCTGCAGTTCTAATCTTGTTGGTTCTCTGGTGGCGGAGCGCTCCGCTCCTCTGCACGTCTGTACCAAACGTCCACACACAGCTTTGGACTTGCGCTCGTCTAACGTTCCTAAATGTGGCAAGATGTCCTGCTGGACATTGAACGCACCATACTGGTGCTGCGATGTGATTGGTGGGTCGGGCTGGCTTCCGGTATAAAACTGGCCCAGTCCTCAGGGTTGTCACACGTCATCCGCCTTCCGGCGGCGGTTGCTAGCTGTGTCGCGCTAGCGGGTGCATGGTCGCGATGATCTACTGTTCTCGCGACCATAATTACAAGCTTCCCGTTTCCCTCTCCTGCTAGAGGTGGAACTCGGTGGTGAGTAAGCGCCAGTTTATCTTTCTGTTTTATACTTTTGTAGATTTTAATGTCAAATATTTATTGTTTTAGTTCCCTGCTGTTTGTCCTTGCTGTGTGTTGCTGCTGTCCGGATGGTCCCGACTGGTACCGATGTCCAGCTCAACTTACTAGCGGGTGTCGGCTGGAGTGGCGTCTCTTCCGGAGCGACAGATCAGACCAGGGTGGACTTTGGACTGTCGTGTGATCATAAAAGGATCCCTCCAGGCGGTGACTGAATACAGTACTGTTTGGTGTGGGAAATGTGTGTGTGTGTGTGTGTGTGTGTGTATGATTTTCTTTCCTGTTTTATACTGATATGAGTTGCACTTTTAACTGAGCGAGAACTGCATTTTAAAACTGTCACTGTTTAGTATTTAAACAATTGTGCAATTTAATTGGTGCCAGTATGTGAATCTGTCTCAAGCCACATCTGCAACGGGTCTATGTGCCTTAAGGGTAACTTTTAGTAAAGTTTTTAACCAAATTCACTTTCTTTTATTAAAATAGATTATTTTTTAAACTAAAGTTCCCTATTTTTATCAATACCTGTCCGGCTACATAAACATGAGACCGCAGCGAGAAGCTAACCTGCTAAAAGCTGCGCGTGCGTCAAGATAATAGCGCCGTGCTGCAACACGCCTGGGAATTTTTAGTTACGGGGCGCATATATTACCCTGTTAAAAACGTTTAAAGAGTGAAAAAATAACCGAAACGGTACGCAGGTGGACCGAACCGAACGTGACGTACCGAAACGGTTCGGTACACCCACGTGTACCGTTACATAACTAATTGTTAGTATAGTTTATTTATTAAAAAGAGTGCCATTTATTTAAAATATAATCCAAATGGGTCGCTTTTATTTATTTTTATACAAAAACGGCATATTTTCAAAATAAAAATTTTATAAGTCTTTATTTTGTCTTTTTTTTTTTTTCCGAAAATTAACTGAACCGAGCCCTCCTTGTAATTGAACGGAACCGAAATGTGATTTTAGCGTACCGTTACACCCCTAGTTAAAAGCATCTAAGCTGAGAAGCTAAGCTAAGCTCCGACCTTGGGGAAAAAAACCTCCGTCTTGTCAAAGCTCCAAAATTCATGGTTGAAACCCGTGCCTTTGTGTAAAAAGTTGTTTTTCTCTGCAAAAAAGAAGCTGAGAACTTGCTTACTTATTTTTTATTTATTTTTATTAAAAGCTTTGTGTGACAAACGCTATGCTAAAAGCTCAAACCACACTGAGCGTCCGCCACTTTGAGAACCGAAAAAAGGATAGAGAGACAGCCCATGTCACGTCAAGGGGCCTCCCTCCCATTTTTCTTAAAGCGACACGCTGCTCGCTTCCTCACTGAGAAAGGGTTTTCTGCAGACCAAAAGTGGGCGTTTCTGGAGAATAGGCATTTCTAGAGGGCAACACTGATTGGCTAGCTGTGTTTGCTGGCTCTTTAGGTAAGTTACGTCAGCTCTTTTTTTAAATTGAAGGTTTCTAAGAAACCGCGTTAGGCTATATCTGCTGTCAAACACAAGAAGATTCTCTTTTGTCCTTTGCTTGTATAGGCTGCACCTGACACAGGTTGGCTTGAGTGTGGTCTGGGTACAATGAAATATGAAGCATCTGAAGTGAAACCTGCTCCCATTTGTCAAAAAGTCTGGTCTCAATTAAAGATCATGAGTCCTGTGACGAGATAATGTTCCAAAACAAAAGCTAAAAACAAGATTTGCTCTTTTGAAGTGCTCTTCTATGAGATCTGATCTATGAAAGGAGCTGAAACATGAGTAGGATTGACCCTTAAAATCTGAGACAGCTGAGGAAGTTAACCAGTAGCAGAAATACCTGGTCCAGTTGCAGAAATCTTACAGAAACTGACACTCATCTGCAGTGACTGCGTTAAAAGGTTGAACAAGTAAATGTGAAGTTAAAGGAAACATCCTTTGTCCCTTTGTCCCAAAGCCAGTTTAAAGTGCTGTATCATTATTATTACTTTATTTTTCTCTCTTTATTTTTCTTTCTTTATGAATCGATTGTAACTATTTTCACATTATTCAAAAACCACAACAGATTTTGTTTTTTTTATGCAATGGCTAGGTATTAAAAAAAAAACATTTCGCCCTCCCCACTCCCATTTATGTTGCTTTTATTTTGAAATGTAACCAGAAGTTCTGTGTTAAGAGAGGCGGAAAAATAAGTTATGGAGACCCCGCCAATGTTGAACCAGAGATGCCACTAATGTCAAACTGGTTAACGTCATCGACACGTCTGTGGTTAACACAAACGGCTTGTTTTTTTCATTCAGACTATTTTTTTGTCTAATCAGAAGTGGCCCTCCAGACACGCCCATTTTTCTATTGTCCAATAAGATGTGGCCCCCACGGATACGCCTCGTCCAATCAGATGTGGTCACCCGGATACGCCTTCTGAATTTGTCGGCAGAGATACCTACTTGCCCTCACTATCCATCCTTTGGTTCAAACAGTCTTATACTGTCATCCAGTGGTCAAAAAAGTACTACTCAAAACAAATCATTTATTTTTTAATTTGACAATAATTACTAATTATTGTCAATTTTCAAACAATATTATCATTTATCGCAATAATTTCTGAGACAATTAATTGCCCAGCAAAATTTATTATCATGACCGGCCTAGTTTAGCTTTCCTTGAAGGAATGCATGTCACCCACCGCCTTTTATACCAAAAGATTTGAACAGAGATCATTGTGTGTTGAGAATGGCTGAGTTACTGTTTGGTTGGCAAAAATATTATTTCTCTGCCTTGGGCAGCAGATTAATAAAAATTTAATGTTAGAGATGCCGAGGTAGGACTGTGAACGCAGAAGAGCAAAGACCCCAAATCAAAATCTGCCCTTTAATAATATGGACAGGTTCTGCATTTGTTGTCCAACAAATATCTGATGAAACTCACCTGATTTCATCAAGCTGACTGATGTGATCAAGCATCCTCTGAGTGTCGTTTTCTGAAAAACCATCATCGATGTTGATCACAATTTCCTTCATCTTCTTCACGGGAAAGTCACTGAAACAGCTGAGAAACAATAAAAATCACTTTACAGATGATGATAGTTCTTCACGAAGAGTTAAATTTGGTTTGATTCACAAGATTTTACCTCTTCTTCATTTTCTCACAGATGGTTTTGCTGGTCTGGATGTATCGGTCTAGCTGATATGCCAGCACGTCTAAATTCTGCCGTTTAGGAAGGAAGAAGACGTTTGCATCTCTTCTGAACTCCAGGAGGAGAGGACAGATGAGTCGAGCAGCCGTGATGACNACACATGCACTATAATGGAGCCTGGATCAACAATGAAAGTCTACTTGGACAAAAACCCTTCGAGTGTAGCAACAAACTGTTCAGCCAAAGGCTATCCTGAACTAACCCAACATAAAATGTGCTAAAATGCACTTTGAGATCTGTATGTAAAGTGCATTATAAATAAAAGTTATTATTATTATTATAATAAAACAAGTTAAATGAATTTTTGGGATGGTACATGACAATGAAGCAACAATCACAGAACAACCCACACTGCCACTTCAAGACCTGGATTAAAAAAGCTTCAGTTTTCAATCAAATTAGCATCGCTGTCGTGTACACAAACACAAACCTCAGGGTTGTGTGTTGAGCCCCCTCAAGTTCACTCCGCTAACATTTGACTGTGCACCTATCCATAAAGGCTGTCATATTATAAAGTTTGCAGACAACACGGCGGTGGTGGGATGCATCATAAACTATGATGAGTCCAGCTACAGGCAGGAAGTGGAACACCTGGAAAGCTGGTGCAAAGAGAATAATGATAATAATAATAATAATGTCACATTTTGTCATCTGTGTATGTTTCCATACAAGACAAAATTTGTCTCTGCATTTAACCCAACCACCACCAGGTGGGGCAGTGGGCAGCTATTGAAAGTGCCCGGGGAGCAATTTGGGGATGAGGTGTGCTGCTCATAGACACCACAAGGTATGCAGTGACCGGGGTTCGAACCTGGGTCTTTCGGGTCCCAAGTCGGCTGCCCTGCCTCTACACCATCTTGGCCCCCAATAACCTTCACATCAATGTGAAGAAGACAAAGGAGATGATTGTAGATTTCAGATGGAGCAAACACACCTACCAACCCCTGAACAGAGGATCTGTGGTGGAAGTGGTCTCCAGCTACAAGTACATGTACTTGGTTGTACGCATGAACGATAACCTCAGCTGGAGCAACAACACCACCAGCCTGAGAGAGATAAGATAAGAGATTTATTTATTAACATTGCACCAGTTAATTAATACAACGTGATTATGTAGCACAGTCGTCCAGAGAGGGAGAGTATGCAAGCTGCAGCATTTCCAAACACATGACATGTTCTTCTGCGCGGCCGCGCTCATCCGTCTCCGGATGAAGGTCAAACAGATATGGAAAAAGGAAAAACACAATAGGTATCATTTGTGATATTCAAAAAAAGAATCTATCAAAGATTGCCTTAAGACACTCTATGATAAAGTCCCAAAAACTCTATCAGCAATAAGCACAGCCAGACAAGACATTGTTGCAGATTTGACGACATGCAAGGAGATCAAAGAGTCTGTGAGCAGCACTTCAGATAACACAGTTCAGCAGATGTTAAGCTCGGCGCCTCTGAGCACACTCCCAGGGACCTCTGGGGAGGGAGGGGGAGGGGGTCAGCAGTGTCTCTCAGCTTCACTCCAGGAGAATAGTTCCCAACAGCCTTCTTCTTTTCCAAGGTCGCGCAGAAACTAGATTAGATAGTTCTTTTGTTTATCTTCAATCCAGGCCACAGTGTTCTTTTTGACTGCAGCCTTCCAGAGTCCAGGTGCTGTTCAGGTCCAAAATCGCCGAATCAAATGAGTTTCCGAAGCTACAAACCTCCATCCGTGCCCTGATTAATGCCGGGCGGCTGTAAACGAGTTCCAAAGCGCACCGCAGGTCCACGGTGGTCTACCGCTCCCATTGTGCGGTTCAGCTCGTACAACAGCTGGGTTGAGGAGCTCACAGCCCGGATCAGAGACTCTTGCTGATCAGGAAGTTTGGCCAGTGCGCCGATAGCTGCCGAAGTCTTCCTGATCTTCCAGTAACAGACAGCTCCGCTCACGCCAAAAAACAGAGCAGCTGCCACCAATATCCCAATAATCCACAAATCTTCCACGTCTTCGACACACAGGACGGTCAAACACATGGGTTGCCACTGTCCCCAGGAGTCCATCATGTATCCGACAGCGTGCGTGTCAGAGGGGCAGGCCGCTTCTCCTGGCCCGGTCCGCTTCGTGGAAAAAATCTTATCTATAGATGAAACAGCCCAATTTATTAACTCCATCGCAAATTGGTTCGAGTGAGCGCTGAAGAGTCACGGACGAGACAAAAAGCAAGCAGGGAGGAGGAAAACTTAGGGAGGGTAGGAGCAAAAAGATATGCGACTTGCTTTGTCGAGAAAGCTCATCAGAGACTACTTCCGCAGACGGCTGAGACGAGCTGGTCTGGGAAGCTCAGTCTTCACCTCCTTATACAGGTGTTCAGTGGAGAGCATCCTGTGCTCCAGCATCAACGTGTGGCATGGAGGCTGCACAGCTGCAGAAAGAAAATATTTGCAGAGAGTGGTGAAGGCTGCACAGAAGATGTTGGATTCAGTCTCCCCACCATCACAGACATCTACATCTCCAGATGCAGGGAGAGGACACCTGCATCATGAAGGACCCCACTCAACCAGCACACACACTTTTTGCCCCGCTCACTTCAGGCAGGAGGTTGAGGAGCATTAAGTGTAGAACCACTAGACTGAGGAACAGCTTCTACCCTGAGGCTGTTAGACTCATGAATATCTAACCATGATAATCACTGTAATGCCACGATAATTGGTGATACGTGACTTATCCGTGCTGCTGATTTCATGCTGCTGTATTCATTCATACCCATCTGCTCACCACAGACTCATGTTCGAGCTGCTGTTACGTCATATTGTTTTACATTACTGTATTAGTGTTTAGATTATTATATCTTATATCTTTTAGTGTACCGTTTTGGCGTTGGTTTAATGTATATCTTAGACCCTTATATACTGTTTTTTTACACTTTATATTTTGCTATGTTAGGGTGGGACCATCCATCCAGCCATCCATCCATTCTCTTCCACTTGTTCTGAAGTTGGGTCGCCGGGGCAGTAGCTTGAGCAGGGAAGCCCAGACATCTCTTTCCACAGCCACATCTTCCAGCTCTTCTGGGAGGATTCCAAGGCGTTCCCAGGCCAACCAAGAGACGTAGTCTCTCCAGCGTGTCCTGGGTCTTCCCCGGGGTCTCCTCCCAGTCAGACATGCCTGAAGCACCTCCCTATGGAGGCGTCCAGGGAGCATCCTTACCCGATGCCCGAACCACCTCAACTGGCTCCTCTCGATGTGGAGGAGCAGAGGTTCTACTCCGAGTCTCTCCCGGATAACCGAACTTCTCACCCTATCTCTATGGGAGAATCCAGCTACCCTGGGGAGGAAACTGATTTCAACCACCTGTGTACGCAATCTCATTCTTTCGGTCACTCAAGGAGCACCCCCCACAGTGTAGCCCGAGGAACACAGTTGAATGCCTTCTCCAAATCCACAAATCACATGTAGACAGGGTGGGCAAACTCCCATGACCCCTCGAGGACCCTAGTGAGGATAAAGAGCTGATCCAGTGTTCCACGGCTAGGACGGAACCCACATTGTTCCTCCTGGATCCGAGGTTCAGCCAACAATCGGACTCACCTTTCCAGTACCCCTGACAGCAGAAACGTTACTGTTTTGCTCAAAATGGGTGTCGTGTAAAAAGAGCCTTAGAATCTCTTCTCACTCGTGAGTGGAGAGAAGCCAGGAGGCTCTGAAATCTGTTGAACGGCTCCTCTGTTTGGTTTGAAATGCCTCAAGAATGCCATCATTGTTCCTCTCCCACAGTCTCCAGCCTCAGATTTGAGTCGTGCTCGTCTTGAAAACCACAGTCAGAATAAATTCAACAGATCCACAGAGGAAGCTCTTATTTACACTTTTAAAAAAATTATTAAAACTAGATTTCTGAATAAATATTCACAAGTTGGTTTATATCATAATTACTATATATGGTATAGTGTGGCGAGTTATTTATCATGTTATAATTTTTATATGTGATTGTTGTTTGAATTGAGTGTTTGAATTAATTTTGTTTAAGAAGGGGCAGATATAATAAGATTTTTTTTCTTCTTCTGGTTCCTTTCATTTCATTTATTGTTTTGTTTCTCGTGGTTTTGTAAATAGTTTTGTGTTTTTTTTATCTGAAATGAATAAATAATTTAAAATAAAAAATAAAATAAACCCTCCTAACTCACTTTCAACAACACCCAATAATAAACATTTTCACTGCTTTTCTTTTAACACCCTTTTGAGTAAAACACCTCCTAAGAACTTCATGGTAAATCTGCATGCAGTAAATCTGCATGCAGATGTTTTTCTTTCTGTATCACTGAAGACATTATGAAGATTGTTGAAGCTGGAGAGAGACCAAATCATCAGATGACTGGATTTAATTGGGAGACCAATTATTTGGCTGGCCAATTAATTAATCAGACGGCTAACCCTAACCTTAACCCCAACGCCCAAAACTGCATTAAAGGCCAGGAAAAAGTAAACCCAAGCTAAATTAAATGCTGTTCTTGGACCATGCAAACGCTTGGTCTCTCTGTAAAGGTTTCACTCTATATCCTCAGTGGTCAAAGTTATTGTAACTTCAACTAGTACCGTATGTAGTTAGTACTCCGTGAATTATATTGGCTGTGGACACCAGATTGACCCAGTTGGTCAAAAGAGGTGTCAATCAAAAGGGGAGGGAGGGCCTACATGGCCATTATGGCACACAGAGCTGTCAAACAGTTAGAGAAAGGAGACAAAATTAAAAACTTGGGCCAATCTCAGTCAATAAATTAACTCAAGTCAGATACCAGTCATCTTTTCTTGGTTGCATGTTTATCTCTGTTCGTTCCATGTCGAAATCAACGATTACAGGAAAATCCAACCTTTTTTTCTGGCTTTAAAGTTGGCCAGCTGTCATAAGAAGTCTGCACTAAATGAAGTATAGTTGTTTTGTTTTTTTAAGCAAAATGAGAAGCGGTTCAACATATTTTACATTTAAAATATCATCTCGGGGACCAGATAAGATGTTGACAAGGGCCAGATTTGGGTTGCGGGCCTTGAGTTGTTTGATACATGTGTGGCCAAGGGGTGGGGATCTACGAGGCTTTGTTTTCAGATCTATGTCAAAAAGGGTTTTGTTGTTAAAACAAGTTTACTTAAAGATAATCTATAGACATTCTCACTTATCAGTGTATGTTTATTTCAGTTAAGCAATACAGTATTAAGCTTTTGTATGA
This sequence comes from Garcialebias charrua, assembly GCA_038048925.1. Lineage (NCBI taxonomy): Eukaryota > Metazoa > Chordata > Actinopteri > Cyprinodontiformes > Rivulidae > Garcialebias > Garcialebias charrua. The sequence goes on from JBBPBX010006684.1 coordinate 23,421, forward strand.
AAAATACATATTGACCTTTTATTTTATTTTATCAATGTTACATATGAGCCCAAACAACCCCTCCTATTCAGTAGACATTTAGATAATGCCACTGAACACGTCAAAGACTCTCACGTACTGCCCAAACTATGGAAAATACACAAAAATAAGACCAACAGATAAACGTAACTGTAAAGACTTCATATTGTTTATTCTGATAAAGCACAGAGAGCCTTCAGA
>JBBPBX010006684.1:25033-42404 GCA_038048925.1 Garcialebias charrua
AAGCAAAAAAAAACTTATTTTTTTTTTTTTGTTTTGTTTTTTTAATGTCCAGAGGACCAGACTTAGCTTTTTTAGATTTTTCTACCTGAATTATTGAGCATTCAGGGGTCTGCAACCTGTGGCTCTGGAGCCACATGCGGCTCTTTGGTTCCTCTGTAACGGCTCTTTCAAGGTTTGACCACAACGCACAAACCACTGCCAGTTTTAACAGTTTCATGTCATTTATTTTGCAAATTTGTGAACACTAGTACTAATACAGTACAAGGAACAAAACATTATTTCTTTAAAGTAGGATAATTAATTTTTCAACAAAAATAAACACTAGACCTCCAAAGTATCAGTGTTTAAATTCCCATCCATCCATTATCTTTTAGCTGCTTCTTCCTTTTCAGGTCGCAGGGGTCACTAGCGCCCAAATTCAGCTATCACTGTGTGACTGCTGGGCTTAATTTGAGCCGGATCCTGCCGGAAAAGGATCTGGGAACCCTCTTATTTTGACAGGGTGTGTTCTGGTAACTGCTTGGATCTGGTCACTCTCAGTCTTACTAATAATAAAATTATAAAATGTGACTGCCTTGAACCAATAAAACTTACACTGGATATGCAATTTTAAATTTGTGCCACCGCTGTGTAAATTATTTTTTATGAAAATAAATATTTCTTTACAATAACCCTGTCTTTTCCTTTGTCTTTAAATATAAAAATATCAATGAACAGTGATTGTTTAAAATCATTAGATATTTTTAGTTTTATTCATTCATTCATTCAACCTTTATTTAGTCAGGTAAATCTTTTGAACCTCATGGGCTCATTTACGAAAGCGACCTGCTAAAACTAAAGAACAATGAACAGCAGTGATAGAATTTCATTAAACAATAAACAAACAAACAATAAACAATAGAAAACAAAAAGAGAGAAAAAAACAAAAGATTTTTTTTTTTTTTTTTTAACAAAGTATCAAAAAACTAGCAAAACATTATAAGGTAGACGTATAAAATCAAAGACAGGAACAAATCTGCATTGGTTTTTGCCAGGATTCCAACAGATTCTGAAAACCATTTAGGGAGGTCAAGGTCGAGAGCTTCAGATCTTTTTGTAAGATATTCCATGAAGCAGGAGCGGAGTAGGAGAAGGCCCTTTTTCCAAGTTCAGTCCTCACTGACGGAACACTGCAGGTAATCATGTCCTGAGAGCGCACACTGTAGCTGCACTCACGCAAAGACATGTAGGAGGAGATGTATGAGGGCAGCAGACCAAGAAGTGATTTAAAGATGAAAATGTACCAGTGGAAGAGTCTGCGTGAGGTTAATGATGTCCAGTTAACCAGTGAATACAGGGTGCAGTGGTGGGTACGATAATCACAACCAGTTATGAATCTTAGTGCACCATGATAGACCACATCCAACATCTGCAGGGTGCTTTTAGGAGCATTCATGTAGAGAATGTCACCGTAATCAATGGAGGGAAGGAAAGTCACAGATACAAGGCGTTTCCTAACATTCAGTGTTAGACATGATCTGTTTCTGAAAAAGAAACCCAGTTTAACTTTCAATTTCTTCACTAGGTTTTCCACGTGGAGTTTAAAAGAGAGATGTGAATCGATCAGGATACCCAGATATTTATAGGAATCAACAAACTCAATAGGGACACCATTTGAAGATAAAATCAGAGGAGGATCTGCTGGAACCGCCTTCCTATTTGAAAAAAACATCCCTTTTGTTTTATCAGCATTTAGGACAAGTTTGAGACGGAACAAATCTGACTGGATGATGTCAAAAGCGGATTGTAGTAACTGGAAAGCCTTAGCTACTGTTTTAGCTCGGCAATAAACAACTGTATCATCAGCATAGAAATGTAAGGATGCATCAGGGATGCAGTGACCTACATTAGCTATGTAGATTGTAAAGAGAGTTGGTCCTAAAACTGAGCCTTGTGGTACACCATTTTTAACTGTTAAATAGCTGGAAGAAGCACCGTTATGTTGAACACATTGCCTCCGATTGGAAAGATAGTTAGAAAACCAACCGATGGTGTGATCAGAGAAACCGATTTCTGAGAGCTTATGACACAGGATGTTATGATCCACAGTGTCAAAAGCTTTAGACAGGTCTAAGAAAAGTGCAGCACAATAGTCCTTAGCATCCAATGCTTCAACAACATCATTCAGAACCTTCAGAGAAGCAGTTGTTGTGCTGTGTTTTTTCCTGAAACCAGATTGATGGAGAGGTAAGATGTTAAATGAGTCCAGATAATTTTTGATCTGAGAGTTTATCAGTTTTTCTTGAACCTTGGCTAAGATGCAGAGTTTAGAGATCGGTCGATAATTGTTCAGTGAGGTGGGGTCACCTCCCTTCAGCAAAGGAAGAACAAAGGCTGTTTTCCAAGCATCCGGAATGGTGTTTTGGCTTATGGATAGATTAAAGATGTGGGTCACAGGGACTGTGATGATATGAGCAGCCAGCCTTAAGAAATAAGGTGGAAGTTCATCTGAGCAGCTGGTTTCAGCTGTCAGCAGCAAACTGGTTCATCCACTGTGAGAGGGTGCTACAGTATTTATAAGATTGAGATGAATACAGCATCTCAGACTGAGGAAGTCTTTTGGACAAAAGATAAAACGTTTCTACAATTTTTTTTGTTCTGTTTTGTTTTTTGAATGTCCAGAGGACCAGACTTAGCATTTTTAGATTTTTCTACCTGGATTATTGAGCATGCATCAGGGTCATCATCACACGCTTCTTAGCTGCAGGTGGATGTCCCTCAAGAGGAAAAAGACAGCTGCTTCCTCTGTCCCAGACTGGAAATAACACAAACAGGTAAAAAAAATAAAAATAGTTAATAAGATTATCATTTTAAATTAAAAAGGTTAATTATTAATAAAAGAACAATACTTCTTGAATGTTTGAGGTGGTTGGATCTCTCGGTCATCATCAGGGCAGGGATTTATTCAGCTCCAGGACTTGTTGACATCAGTTTGTTTTTTCATAAAGTGATGAACTTTTTGGCTGGTGTTGACATGATGGACGTGATGGAAGACGTGGTAGAGCCGCTCAGTTAATTTAAAGCCTGCACATCAACAACAACATTTCAGATGTAGATCCAGAGCTTTAAAAAGTCCTACAGTTTGTGTTATTGATCTGGACTGATCTGACCTACCTGGAGGCTGTTTTAATGCTGCTGCTGCTCTGTTAGCAGTCAAAATCAAAAAAGGCGTTCAATACAGAACAACTGGACTTTATTCGTAACAAACAAGACGTTTCGCTTCTCATCCGAAAAGCTTTATCAATTGAGTTAGGAGACAGTAGCTGTGTTTCCATCCATTTTCATTTCGATTTTTGAGCTAATTTTTGAAATCTCGCAAATATGTAAATACAAATTAATGCGAAGCAGAAGTGTTTCCATCTGCTGGCTTGTAGCGCATCTACCAAGCCACGCACAGCGTCATTACGTCAGACGTCAGCGTCATTACGTCAGACGTCAGCACTGCGCATGTCTACAGTAAACAGGAAGTAGCGGTTGAAAACAGAACCCGGCCACACATCTCGTCAAAATGGAGAGAATATTTCAGGTACGTGTTGCTATCGGGCGAGTTGTATTTATTCTGTCATGCCAACTAGTTTTAGCGATGTTACATGTTGTCCGGAGCGGAAACAGCTGATCAGTCACGTGACGTGAATGTTCGCTTCGGCAGCACGAGTCGGCAAATGTGTTTCCATCTGTCGTTTTGCGCATCTGCTCGGTTTCGAAGATCCCAAAAACCACCTCAAGCGAGCGTATAAACTTTTTGGCGAATTTCAGGAAGTAACTGCGCATTTTGCCGTTTCCATTAAGCTTTTCTGCTGCGATACTTCAAAATGCGCACCTAGAAACTTTGATGGAAACACGGCTAGTGAGGGGGAGCAGTTATAACAGGACAAACCATTGACACGCACCAACATATGTAAATTGGAAACTAACACCCCCACATATTTGGGATAACACGTACCTGTGACCCATTCAAAGTTCAGTGTGTGAAAACAGAGCTTACAGAACACACACACACACACATCCTACTGTATGTGAAATGACAAGTCACACTTCACCCATTGATAACAGGGACCTGTCAAAGTCTTTGTTGGTCTAATTCACAAACAAGGCTCCTCTGTTCTCATCAGGTGTGAGACGCCTGGGCACCAAATCCAGGGCTGCACTATAAGTTTTAGAAAGTTGAAATCTTAGACCTCCTCCTCTGTTTAAGTCCAGTTGTTCTGTATTGAACGCCTTTTTTGATTTTATCATGTCCTGGACGACTGAGAATCTTCACCAGCACTCTGTTAGCAGTGTTTACAAGCTGCTGTTCTTCGTTCACGTTCGGATCACGTCGTAAATCCGTTCAAGTTAGACGTGTTGTCTGCTGCAGATCCAGTCTCTGTGAAACAAAGTCCACACACCGTTTTGGATGTGCGCTCGTGTTTTTAACAAGAAAGTCACAACGTTCCCAAACAAACAGGAGACTGCAGCAAGATGCTAAACCTAGCTTAATGCTAACGTGTGCTACAAGACGGTCGCATAGACTGACGTCACTCCTGTCTTTTTTTTAAATCGCTCCCCCCGAGACGCATTGGCGAAATAAAATAAAATTACTGTTCTACAGAAAATGACAAAAAAGTAACGCACAATATTTTGGAGTGAGTAACTTTAATCTGATTACTGAATTTTNCTATCACAGAGACAAACTGGACAGGTTGTCCATCACAGAGACAAACTGGACAGGTTGTCCATCACAGAGACAAACTGGACAGGTTGTCCATCACAGAGACAAACTGGACAGGTTGTCTATCACAGAGACAAACTGGACAGGTTGTCCATCACAGAGACAAACTGGACAGGTTGTCTATCACAGAGACAAACTGGACAGGTTGTCTATCACAGAGACAAACTGGACAGGTTGTCTATCACAGAGACAAACTGGACAGGTTGTCCTATCACAGAGACAAACTGGACAGGTTGTCTATCACAGAGACAAACTGGACAGGTTGTCTATCACAGAGACAAACTGGACAGGTTGTCCATCACAGAGACAAACTGGACAGGTTGTCTATCACAGAGACAAACTGGACAGGTTGTCCATCACAGAGACAAACTGGACAGGTTGTCCATCACAGAGACAAACTGGACAGGTTGTCTATCACAGAGACAAACTGGACAGGTTGTAAGTACTTCTCGACCCTCGACGTCGCCTCTGGTTTTTGGACCATCCCTGTGCGCGCCGAGGACCAGTACAAACTAGCTTTCACTTTTGGTGGCCGTCAATACACCTTTAACAGGTGTCCCTTTGGCTACGCTAACTCACCTGCAGAGTTCAACATCTTCTTGAACAAAGCATGTCCAGACGCCCACGAGCGTGGAACACTGATCTACGTGGACGATGTCCTTTTGAGGCAGCCAACACTGGACTCACATTTGGCTGAGATCGACCACGTTCTGAATCAGCTAACAACTGCTGGTGCTAAAATATCACTGTCGAAGTGCCAGTGGTGCAGAACCAAGGTGGACTACGTTGGCCTACTTGTAGGTCCAGACGGAGTACAACCACAGCTGACTCGCACCCAAGGCCTTGACAATCTCAAAGTCCCCACCAGTCTCAAAGAACTACAAAGTTTTCTTGGCGTGTGTAACTACTCGAACCAGTTCATAGAGAACTATGCAGACCTTGCAAAGCCACTGACTGAACTCCTTAAGAAAGACGTTCCATTTGTCTGGACTGACAAACAGCAGCAGGCTATGGACGCTCTTATAAACAGGATCAAGTCAGCCCCATGTTTAGTCTACCCAGACTACAACAAAGAGTTTTACTTGGAAGTGGGCTTCTCAGCTCATTGCATAAGTGCAGGTCTATACCAAATACACGACAGAGACAAACGTGTAGTGGCCTATGCCAGCAAAACGATGGCAGGCCCCGAGTTGAGATTCTCAGACTGTGAGAAAGCTTTACTGACCACAGTGTGGGCAGTAAAACATTTCTCCAGCTACATTGGTGGACAGAAAATCATTGTGGAAACACAACACCAGCCAGTGACATTCCTGAACAGCCAACGCATCAGAGATGGTGTGGTGACAAACTCACGTGTTGCAACGTGGCTCATGGCGCTTCAAAGTTTTAACCTAGACATACGTTATGGTCAAAACAAGAAGTCACGTCTGGGGACGGACTTGGCACTCTGCCAAAAGTGTACACAAGATGTACCGGCAACCCAGCCGTTGGCTGAGGAAAAAACCCCTGTGACTGAAGACCCGAACCACCACTTCTTTGATGACAATATCTGCAAAGATATGACAACATTGTACGTGGATGGATCTTCATTCCTCCGCGACAAAATCTGTAGGGCAGGTGTTGGAGGGGTCCTCCTCCAAGACCAGGAACAGATTACATTCAGCTACAAATTAGGCTCTCAGACTTCTCAGTACGCTGAGATTGCAGGAATCCTAATAGCTCTCCAGATGGTAGTAGAACGCTCCATCAAGACGCTAGTCATCTGCACTGACTCTAACTATGCTCGTTTGAGTTTCGCTTGTCACCTCGCTGTGTGGAAACTGAACGGTTTCCTAACAAGCGACAGAAAAGTGGTCAAACACAAAGAGCTTTTCATAGCGTGTGATCACTTGGTGACATCACACGACTTACAGATCTACTGGAAGAAAGTTCCAGGGCATTCTAGAGTCCCAGGCGATGACAAGCACTACAATGACATTGCAGACTCCTTAGCCAAAGAAGGAGCCGACGAAGGTCCTCTATGGTCCTTCGACCCCTCCTGGTTAATCGAGACTCTGCCAACACAACCTTCAGTCAGAGTTATGGCAGTCACACGTGCACAGGCCGCAGCCAGACCTGCTGACAACGCAGTCTCTGTACGACCTGCACTGACTGACCCAGACATCATCCAACTACAAAAGTCGGATCCTGCTATCAACTCCATGATACTGTACCTGACTGATCCGAACAAAAATAGTCCGTCTAAAGACGACCTGGATTCCGATCCAGACCTTAAGGTCCTTTATCAGCTGCGCAAACAGCTAAAACTAATCAAGGGCATCTTAACTTTCGCTCATGGACCAACGTCCTCACCTGTGTTCGTGGTTCCCCATGACCAAAGGGGGGTAATGTTAGTCCATGCCCATGATCTCCCGTCCGCAGGACACAAAGGAGATAAAGCCACGCTGACGGCATTAAAACAAATTGCCTATTGGCCTGGAATGAAAAAGGATGTCAAGGACTACATTGAAGGGTGCGTGGTCTGTGGCCAGTTTCAGCCAACCAGACCACTTCACAGAGCACCACTGCAAAGCAGAGGCATTGCATTCCCATGGTCTGACCTCCAGATCGACTGGGTTGGACCACTCACTAAGAGCTCTAGAGGAAATAAATATTTTCTCACGGTAACCTGTGCATTCACCAAATGGGTAGAATGCCTACCAGCTCCTAACGACACAGCACAAACCACTGCTATGTTGTTAATGAATCATATATTCTCAAGGTTTGGACTTCCCCTTCGGGTGAACTCAGACCAAGGTACACACTTCAGGTGAAGTGATGACAGCAAAGCTCAGCTTTAAACCACGATTTTGTCTCAGTTCAGTTAGTTCTTCCTGCTCCTGTAAAGTCATGTTCCTGCCAACAACTGCTGAGCTGTATGGGTCCCTAACAAAGTCATAGCATACCTGAACTGATGACTCAAGAGATGTAAGCCTCGCTGTACAGTCTCCACGTTCACGGTTTCTGCCTTCTTCTGATTTCCACTTGGGCCTTCATCTGGGTCCGAATTTTGTCCAGGGACCAGACCGGATTTAGTATTTTTTCTTTTGAAAAAGTTTTCCATCGCTGCCTGTTTGTTTGAGAAGGTCCTCACTGTTTGTTTTGCTCACTGCTACACGTCACGTTCATGCGCCGCTACTTCTCTTGTTTTAATGTGCGCCGCTATGCTCCATACTGCCACCTATCGCGCGGTAAGGAAATTACACCAGTTAATAAAAATTTCATAATTTACTAATTTTACACGGCACACCAGACGATCTCTCGCGGCACACTGCTGTTCCGCGGCACAGTGGTTGAAAAACACTGAGCTAGAGTACACACGCTCGCCACAATAAGGGCAGAGCGGTGCTTTGCTGCGAGGGCCTCAACGCCGCTTGCGGCTTTAATTTTACTTATAATTGTTTCGGATTGTACCCTGATGGTGTAAGGGTGGGTGGACATCAGTTTGAAGAGCTGTTGTTGGAACAGCACCGCTCTTCAATCTTAACATCTTTGCAAAGCCCATTTCAAACTCCGTCACGTTGGAGAAGCAATCAGGAGTGAAATGGCGGTTGCAAACTTCGGTACTGGGCGGGAGTGTGCCGTCTGGTACTTCCAGAGCAAGAAACCACTGGCGCCTAATCTCCAAATCCTCTGGAAACCTATGTATTCCACTCGCAGTCCTACACCCCTCTACTATACATTTACATCCAATCCTATCACTCTAAACACTATCACCAATCCTATGGCTAAAGCTAAATGCAATAAACTACAGCTAACCTATTCTAAAAATTTTAACTAACACTAAATCTAAATACTGTACTATGAAAAACTATACAACTAAATAATCTAAAGTACCTAATTACAAGACTAATCTAATAATAAATATACTGCTAACCTGAAAATGATATTGATCAATACTCACAATGCTAATGCTAATGCTAATGCTATGTTGCTATCGCTAATCCAACTCCCGATCTCTGCAGGGGAGTGGCTCTGCTTGAACCACTTTTATACTCACGCAGCAGAGAATGTGACGACAGAGTGTACAAGACACGTCAGAGTGAACAGTTGTTGACCAATATGTAAATTAAGCTGCAGTACCACAGTTCAACCCACAGGATTAGTGTAAACAAGTTTTTAAACGAAATATTGCCGATTTGAACAAATACGCACACAAAAATGAAAATTAACACAGACATAGTGCTATACAACATTTTACACACATTCTAGGGAGTTTTTCAGATAAATAAAGTTAATTTTGGGGTAAGTTCCTCTTTAAGTTCCATGTAGAATTTACGGTAACTGGTGTTCATTAGAACAGCTGGACTTATTATTTGTCGAACTACCGGTATTCTCAAATTGAGCTGCAGCTGTTTGACAGAGTCAGGCCCAGTTCGTACCTAGACTCAGATGCTTCATTTCTGCTCTAGCCTGAAGCATTCAGTTCACGTGAGCATTTCATTTCCTCTCCTTAGGGGAGTGGGGGAGGACGCTCTCAGCTAACAGCTGCGAAACATATTTCCTGGAGCCTTTTACTTAAGTTCTGCCCTCAGACCCAGAGAGCATCAGTACAAAAAGAAGGAAACTACTGAGCAGAAAGGTACACAGACAGCAGCTAAAGGCCTTTGCCATGAAGGAATGCATATCACCCGTTGCCTCTGACATGTCAGTCATCTGAAATAATGGAGCTGTAGAGGTTTTGTAAAGATGTCTGTATATGTGACCTCCTGCAGATTTCTAAATGTACTACACTTATATAGCGCTTTTCTATCTTTTCAAGATACCCAAAGCTCTTTACAACACAATCTGTGCCNGTGCACTTGGCCCATCTTCGGACGACTGTACGTACATATTCTTGTTGTACCTCGGTGCAATAATAATAAAGTTTATTCAGATTCTGATTTTATAAAGTTTATTCTGAATGAGCACAAATATCGGAAATTAGCAAAAAATAGCTGAAAAAGCATAAAGAAGCTGAAACTACCAGAAGGAAAAATATGGATCTGAAATTAGCTAAAATAATGTGGAATTGGCTGAAAAAGCTATAGCTTTAATAAATATAAACAGCTAAATAGAAAAAGCTGAAACTAGCAGAAATAGGATGAAAGAAGCATAAAATGCTGAAATTGGAAGAAAGAAGTTAATGAGGCTGAAAGTAGCAAAAATTACCATGAAAAACTAGTTTTTCTGCAGTCAGCTAAAATTAGCTAAAACTTGCTAAAAATGCTGCTGAAAAGGTAGAACAAGCACAAATTAAGCAGCAGAAAGCATAAAGATCATGTTTGCCCAGTTAGGCTGAAAGATGCAGAAATGAGCACAAAAAAGTGGAAATTATCTTTTTTTTTAAAGGCAGAAATTAGCCAAAACAGCTGAAAAATAGCTAAAAAGGCAGAAAGAAGCTTAAATTACCAGAAGGAAGTGGAGAGAGCAGTTTTGCTGAATTAGGCTGAAAAAAGTTTAAATGAGTGCAACAAAAGTGGAATTAGCTGAAATAGCTAAAATTAGCATAAAAACAGCTTAATAGCAGTAAAAGCTTAGCCTGGCCCTCGCCTTCCTGCACAGCTCCGCTCATTTCTCATTTCCCTTCACTGCACAGTCTGGGACTTCTCCCATTAACAACGATTTCTCCGGTAGATTTTTGTTCGGACCAATCAGAGAACAGAAGGGACGGAGTTTTGGACCCTAACCCACGCCCCCACCTGTCCCAGCGCGCTGCCAGCGCGCAGTCAGCGAGCAGCGGCATGTTCTCATTCAAAGCGATGCAAAGCGATGCAGGACTGTTTTATATGTGACACAAATTTATTAATTTCCCCTTCTTAATCCCTTATCTGGAGTTTTCTTTTGTTTTTTGGGCCAAAAGTCAAGTGATCGCTCGCTCCCTCCTCCTTCTCTCCCTCCGCTGAAATGAACAAGGAAATGGCTGAGGTTGTCACGAGAATTAAACTCGGGTTTTACGTTGCTGCCCGAGTCCCATCAGATTTTCTGGTCTTCTGGTGAGCTGGACCAGCGATCCATGGTTTTATTGTATTTTATTAAAACGTTTTATTAACATATAAACACAGAATTTGCAGCGCGGCAGCCGGCAGCAAGAGAAAAGCTGCAGGAGGCGGAGCAGTTGTCAAGTTCACCAGAGCACGGGGAGCAGCCATACATGGCTCTGAGGGGAGGGAGCAGAATGCTTTCCCTGTTCAAAATATCCAATGGTTTTGTTCCTCAGCAGAGGCCAACGCCTCCAGCAAGAATCGTTTTAAAATAAAGAGGTCCCAGACCCTAGTCTGAAGCAAAGTGAAGACAGGGTCTGGTTTTAACCAGGCTAGTAAAAGCTTAAACTTGTATAAAAAAAAGCTGAAAGGAGCATAACAAGCTGAAATTTGCAGAAAGAAATTAGAAGAAGCACAAAATGTTGTAGTTAGCAGAAAGAAGCTGAAAGGATGTTAAAACAGCTGAAATTAGCTGAAAGTAGCTGAAAATATTTGAAAGTTGCACAAAGAAGCTGAACCAGAACAAAATGTGAAAGAAGCAGTAAAAAGTTGTAAACAGATCGAAAGACTTGAAGGATGTAAAATGAGCTCAATTCATTTTCTATGGGGGGAAAAAGGCAGAAAAGGCTAAATATTTCAAAAAGCTAATGCTGCACCAATACCCAAAGTCATAGCAGGATTGTCCTGAAAGAGCTGAATGTTTTGATTCATGATTTGTTGAAATAGCTTCAAAACTGCAGGATGAGAAAAATGTAAGAAAAATGGATCCCAATAGTGAATGCTTCATAAACATTCAGACAATAAGACTTTGTGACATTGTCCTCTTTTTGTCCCAAGCATGAACAGTATCATTAAGTCCTGCACAGCTGCTGTCTCTCACCGAGCTGTCTCTTGGCTTCGGCCCAAGTAGGTTCTTTGCCAAGAAGAGTCATGACAGCATTCATCACCGTCTCCACCAGCAATGGAGGACTACCATACGACTTGATCTCCGTCATGTCCTTCTTATTCAAGGACTCCAGAGCCTGACAGTCAGATGTAAACAATAAATGGATGTCAAATAATTTAAAAAAGTTAGAAACAGTCAATGAGACAAAGGTCTACCTTCATAGCCTCCTCCAGGGCAGGCAAAGCTTTGGCCAGATCTCTCTCTGCGGTCTCTGCCATGGCTTTGCACTGCAGCTCCTCTGCACTGATTTTCTCTCGATTTCCACTGACAATCTGAACAAAAGGACACACAATGTGCCACTTCATCTTTACGAGCATGCTTACGTTAGACAACTCCCACACTTACCTTCTGCTGCTCGCTAGCCTCGTTCTTTTGTTGCAGCATGACAGCCAAGTATTGATCGCACTGTTTCTGGAACTCGTCCACCTGCTTCTTGGCCTGCTCGAGCTCCACGGTCATGGCCTCCACTTTCTCGCGAGTGTCGCTGATTTTAAAAAGGCCGTTTCGCAGCTTGGTCACCTGCTCTCCCAACTCGCTGCGTTTCTCTGCCAGCAGTCTGAACAGACACAAACGTAAGAATGATTGGCAATCCAATCAAGACAGACACTCACATTTAGTAAATGTAACAGACAGACATGAATCATTGAATCACAGAAGATGACTACAGAGGTCAAGCAGGGGTTAAATGCAAATGCTTTCAGGCAGGAACAAATGTGCACAACACAAATGGTGCAAAGAAGTAAAAAAAAACAACAACATATGTATGGGTTAGTATACTACTAAAACATTTACAAAATCAAAATCAGATTTTTTTGGGTCTTTTTTGGTCCTATTTTGTCGTCCTCCATCACGTAGCAAAGACGGGAAATTGGATATACTCCATCCATCTTTGCATGTAGAGGCAGGGCAGCCAACTCTGGACCCGAAAGTCCCAGATTTGATCCCCAGTCATTGCACATCTCGTGGTGTTTCTGAGCAGCACACCTTATCCCCAAATGCTCCCAAGTGCTTTCAATAGCTGCCCTCTGCACCACCTGGTGGTGAATGGGTTAAATGAAGATCCATTTTCGCCATTGTATGGGAACATACAATGATAACAATACATAACACACTATTTTGATGCTGTGAACATAACTTGAAAAATAAGTGAGGTACCAACTTCCACTTACCGTATCTAGGCGCAAGAACAGGTTCTTTGAAAATTGGGTTGCCACATCAAAATCAAAGATGGCTGCCACCATATATGCAAACCTTGTAAGCTGGATAGCATAAAAAATAAGCAACAAAACAACATCATTTTTGATGTGTAGCTGCATCTAGGAGAAAGGACTAGGTATGAGTTTGGTGATAGTGAAGGCCACTTTCATAGTTGCCATGTCAAAATCCAAGATGGCCACCATCAGTTATACTGTACATATATGTAAAATGACCCTCGTACCATTTGAGAAAACTGAAAGTTATGCACCATATAACTCATGTTCCCTGAAGGAAGGGAACGAGGTGCAACACTATTGCTATGGGAATTGCACCACCGCGCGATTACCTGAAGGAATACATTCATGCCTTTACGGCAGGGGGCGTCAGCGTCACCCCAGAGGCCCCGCCCTCTGGGTACTTAAGACGCGGAGAAAGTCCTCGGTTGGACCCTCTGGCGAGGGACGAATCTGTTCCTATTCCAGGACTGACCGGCCTGAGGTGGACCCGCTGGGGGTCTCTGCCGATGCTCCCCGTCGTACGCCGGCCTCTTCTGCAGAGGACGACGTGTGGCCGAGCGGTGTCGAGGCTGCATGGGTCTGCTCCCACTTGTCTCCCTGGGGGGGGGCAAAAGCTCTCCTTGGCATGCCCTCCCGGAGGGCCTCAGCCTGCTTGCGCCTCTGCTCCAGCCTGGTCTGGATCCGGTCCAGGGCTCTCCCGAAGAGTCCCGTCGGCTCGATCGAGTGGTGCAGAAAAGGGACCTGCTGACCTTCCAGAAGGTCCGTCAGGGTCATCCACAATTGACGCTGGGCAATGACCACCTCAGCCATACACCTCCCTTGTGCAATGGCTGTTGTCCCCATCATGCGGAGCACAAAGTCAGTGGCCCTGCGGACTTCTTCCAGCACCTCAGTCGCAGCCTGCTTGTCTGTTGTCACCTGGAGCTCTTGTAGCTTTTCTGCCAGATCCGCCTGCATCATGGCAGATGCGTTCATCGCACGTGCCGCGAGGCCCTGAGCTCTGTAACACTTCTCGAGCTGTGCAACTGAGGCTCGACAGGCTTTGCTGGGCAAAGTCGGTTTTGTTCCAGAAGATCTGGGGGCCAGGTGAGAAACCAGCGTGTCCTCCATCTGTGGCACATTGGCAATTCCTGCTGCTTCCATTCCAGCCACGTCGAGGAACTGGGAGAGCGGGAGCAACATGGGAGCCCTGGGTTCAGCCCAGGTGCGAGTAAGCTCCGTGAGGAAATCCGGGAAGATGGGCATCCTGTGCCTTGTTGTCGACTGCTGCTTGGCATAAAAACAATTCCCTGCCAACCTCATGACCTGTTGACGAGGTGGAGGTTCCGGCCAAGGGATCTGCAACGCGTCCGCCGCTCTGCGACACAAGTCGAACAGAGCGGGGATCGAAGTGTCTGTCTCTGGCAGCACTGGTGCCGGGTTCTGTGAGAGGTCCTCCACCTCTCCTTCGTACTCGTTGTCGGCTTCAATACCAGAAATTTCACCTGAGGCTGTTAACAAGATCTCATCCACGTTCATCATGCCTCGAGTGTCAAATTCGGCTGTTGAGTCCCCGACGGGAGCCGCCATGTCTGGGCTGTCCCCCCATTGGACCCGAGCACTGTCTTCCAAATCCATGCTCTCGAGCTCCGGCGTGGGAGTGAGAGCCTCTGTAAGGTCCGGGTCTGTTGGCGCCGCAGCGGCGCCCATGACTTTGGCCACGATGTCTAGTCGGTGTCTCCTCACCGCCTCCAGCATCTGGCTGCAGTGTGGGCAGGAGTCGGGGGCATCCAACGCCGTTTTCGCGTGCAACATCCCCAGGCAGACAGGACAGGCCTCGTGGGTGTCTGTCGCCGAAAGGGAATATCTGCAGATGGTGGGGCAGGCGCGCGAGCTGGGACTCGCCGTCCTGCTAGCCTTTTTTGTAAATCTTGGCTTTCGCTTTCCTTTCTCGGGAGCCATGTCCGAGAAAAAACAAGCAAGTTTTCTTAAAATCTTAGTCCGAGACGTCTCCTCTTTCGCTGGCTAGCCTGCTACTACTTTAGCAGGGTAGCGATGTGACGCAGTTAGCGCCGTCGAGTGAAGCAGTCTGCGGAGAGAAGAGAAGAAAACTTCGGGGTTAAGGAAAAATGTGCCGGACTAGCTTTTGCCAGCCCAGCGATACGCAGGAAATTTCTCTGTACGCTCAGCGTAGGGAGCGAGCTCACCTCTAACGAGCGATGTGTCTACAGAGAAGTCCCAGGAAGTTCAGGTTTAAGCGAGGTGAAGGGCAAAAAGAGACCGTTTGGATGGGCACCTGCGTCTTAAGTACCCAGAGGGCTGGGCCTCTGGGGTGACGTTGACGCCCCCTGCCGTAAAGGCGTGAATGTATTCCTTCAGGTGATCGCGCGGGGGTGCAATTCCCATAGCAATAGTGTTGCATCGAGTGACCTGACTGATAAAGGGAACCATGCTTTCTAGTTTTTATAAAGATTAAAGGGGACCTCAGATGTGTTTTTTAAATTTTTATGGTATTTCTGTGGGATATCCAGACCCTATTCCTTCAATTTAATGCACAAAATAATTATTAGATAATCAATTATACCCTTTTTAATTCTGCCATTTTTAACTTTCGTTTTGAACGACCGGTTTCTGATAGAAGTTCTGAAGTCCACGCCCTTCAAAGATCTGTTTACGCCCTCTGTAACAGCCAGTATCTGTAATGTGTTGTTGTTTTAAAATTAGCTCTTTTTTTATTACTCATTTGACTTACTGTTAGTGCTAGCTTAAGATAACTTACCGAAACCCGTCTGAGCGCGCCGCAATTTGCTGCTCCTTTTAGCATTAGACCTCCCGAATCCGATGCTAATGTTAGCTTGTTCCTCTTCCGGTGTTTGCCAGCTCCGCTCGTTGCACGCGGCGATTTTGGGAGTTATCGCTGTTCCAGTCAAGACAACACAAAGTTCACCAAGTGTCTCCCGTAAATTAATCCATAAGGAGAAGGTCCTCGCTGCTGTGAGGCTGCTGGGACGCTGCAACGAGGCTGTACAATTGAAGCTCCGCTCCATCCGCCAGAAGCAGTGTCCCGTTGCCGCCGGTCCCTATGCCGGGAGTCCGCTCGTTTAATTTTTGCCGGCTGCGCGTTGGGAGCGATCGCAAATACACTAAAAATTGAACTAAAACATAAAAATAACAATTATACTTTATTTATAAAGCCATTTAAAAAAAACCACAGCTGCAACAAAGTGCTGTACACATGAAATTAAGAACATATAAACAAAAGATGAGATGAAATCATGAAAAACAACAGTCATGTGTTTAATACAGAAGTGGGTTGAGCCTAACCAGGGGTTGCTAGGTGAGGGGCTGGACTCAGGTTTGAGGTGATTGGCTGCGGGTTGTGACGTCAATAACCGCAGGAAGTGTGAATCCAGGTGTATTTATCAAAAATAAATAAATCTACTTAGAGTAAATAAACCACTGGGTGCATTTTTTTGGCACAAGGACTGTTTTTTTATGAAGTAAATACCCAAAGTTGAGTAAAAAAAACATTAAAAAGTGAATTTTGCATCTGTGGTCCCCTTTAAAAGTAGTTTTCTTTAATGATCGGGGTGGCCTAAGAATAATCTATGGTGGTTTGATTGTTTGACACCATTGTCCACCCCCTGGCTTCTTCTTTGCGCCTGGAGGCGGATACAAATTTTCCCTCAACTCGCCAGGTTACATCACTCTGTGTTGCTTTGGACAAGAAAAAACAAACTATCTCTGTTCTTATACAAAGTGTTACTCCTCTCCATCTGAATATGTTGCACCAAAAACATTAAAGTTTACCTGCATTCCCTGTTCAATTCCTATCAAGAAAAACATAATGTTGAAAACTACAAACATTCACTATTCAAATCCCTCAGTGAGTACAGAATATGATTTAGAAATGCGGATCCGCACTCAGAGGAAGAAAGGCTGACTGTGTCAAAAACATCTGGAAGCCTGAGTCACAACATTAACCCAGTTGACTGTGCAGGTAAATGAATATGACAGAATCTGACAAGTGTCAGTTCTCAGAGAAAATATTTAGGTGGAAACAAGAGAGGATCTGCTGCAAAATGCAAAAACAAATTAATAAGGCAACTATCAAGAAAAAATGTGGAGATCAAGAAGGGCAGCGGTCTGTCATATACTGTAGACAGAACTCAGCGTTCAAGCACGTGTGGCTTTCACAAAACTCCTGGACTGTAGCCTACACTAACTAAACCTACCGTAACAAAGTGTTTTACACTGTCAATTAGGGGTGCAGGGAAAAAAAAATCGATTTTTTAAAAAGAATCTAGATTCTTAGTCCTGGCGAAAAATCTATTATTTTGTGTTGTTTGTTTTTTACTAGATATGAATCAATATGTTAAAAAAAAAACTGAAGTCTGTATTTTATTTTGCGTTAAAGGTTAATGCACTATGGTAGGCTGAAGTCTGTTTACTTATACACACACACACACACATTATATAT
>JBBPBX010006684.1:51085-67722 GCA_038048925.1 Garcialebias charrua
ATAAAAATAATTAAGGGTAATGTAGCTAATTACATATACAGTACCGTACTTTTTGGGGCTATCCACCTTATTCCTACGCCCCATGATGCCTTGCGCGAATTATGTGAACGACTTCCGCTGAAAGTCAGAACCGGCACTTTTGTTACACGCTAGCAACGCGCTAACCGGTTTTCGTCAGAGGTTTTAGGTCATAAAATATGTGGGAACATAAACTATCACAACTCAAATGTAGAGATATTGTTTTACCGCTACCTACAGCTGTTGAGGGGTGGGAGGACGACTTGAAGAAGTGGCCGAAAATAACGTACACTAGCATGTTTAGCTACTAGCATACTTAGCTACTTTGACAGTTGCTTCAGATGGCGAAGTGATGAGCAATCTGAAAAGCTCTGAAGCTTATTAGTATCTTCACATTAACAAGGTTGGTCCTGTTATGTTAAGAGAGGTGGGACACTTTATTTAAACAAACATAAAGCCCAGTCTAAGCATTAAGCAGGCAAGATGGCGTCTGGTGCGTTGGGTGCGGCTGTTCGTTCTGGAGGAGCTGGTCATCCAAAGACAAAATCTGAAATCTGTGTATACAAAACGACAGATGGTAAAGTAATAGTTGAGGATGAGCTTCTGAACTTTATTGTTGTTAAAATGAGAACTCTGGCCACCGATGAAATTGTTCTGCTGGTGTCAAACAATTTCTCTTCTGAATGGATCGAGGAGTCCAAGCGGATATTGTTTGAAATGTGTCCAACTTCAACTCGTTGTGTGAAGCATAAGGGGCCTCAGAAAGACGCCAATAATGTCAAAGATTGCTTAAAAGTGCTTAATGAATGCGGCAATAATATTCCCAGATTTGTGTCACACAATTTGGATGAACTGCCTCCTGTTGGATTTGAACATATGGACGCATCTGCGCTCCTCAGCAGAGTTCAACAGCTGAGCTGGGACATAACCAACCTGAGAGCAACTCTGGATAATCAGAGATGTGAAAATGAGGACGTGAGGACATCTACAGCGGCCATGGAGCTCCGAGTAACAGCTTTGGAGAAACTACAAACGCGCGCACCTCCTGGCCGAGGAGACGCTGCTGCAGCTGGACGGGCCAACGCCCCTGCGCGGGGGATTCCCAGGGAGACACGGGAAGTGACGTCACCTGCTCCTGACATTCCGGGAAGTTCCGAAAGTTGCATTCCTGGGCCGAATGATGTTCTGACCGCCACACTTCAGTCCCCATCGTGGAGCACTGTGTTAAAGAGAGGTGCACGTAAGCGGGACAACACAGCAACACAACCTGCTCTGCAGGTCCGCCCGAAAAAGGAGCTGCGGAGAAAATTGGGCATAACTGGCACCGGAGCAGACGGAAACATCCCAGTGATTAAAACCAGACTGGTGAGTGTTTTTGCTACGAGGTTTTCTCCAGAGGTAGATGAGGATACCCTGCGCGCCTATCTCTCTGATAAACTGGGAAGATCTGTGACGTGCAGGAAAATAGAGTCGACAAATAGCAGATTTGGGTCATTTCACGTGAGGGCAGAGTGTGAAGAAGTCTCTGACCTGTACGACGCACAGCTTTGGCCAGCAGGAACTTATGTCCGCCGATATTATGAGGCTCGCAAATTAAAGGCGAGTGTGGAGAAGTCTGAAGGCAGCTCTCTGTAAGTAGGTGTAGGGGGAAAATTGGTATCAGTTATAGATTATCGGCTAAATAAGTTTTAACATTTCAAATATCGGATATCGGCCAAAAATCCAATATCGTGCATCTCTAGAGAGAATGAAAATCACAAATATATCTTAATCCCACAGACCTCGTTCTTATTTTCATCAGTCAATTAATTCTCACCTTGACTAACTTTAGGGTCCGTTTCTGTCTGTCGTACCAGAAGCCGTAGTCGATCCAGAAGCGAAGCAGCTCCAGTGGCGGCTGGGACCCGAACAAGTCGAGGGCCGGCATGTTCAGGTCGTCCAGGAAACACACCATCTTTTTCCCACCGGCTGGTGTGAACACGCTTTTGGTTCTCTTTTCTGTCCGGCTCTCTATGATGGCCTGAATGTTATCGGAAGTGGTCTAGACGTTGGAGGAGACAGGTCATATTTAATTCAATTCAGTTTATTTACCGGTACATAGCGCCAAGTCACAACAGAAGTAATCTCAGGGCACTGAACAGAAACATTCATATATACAGTGTATATATAAAGTAAGTTAATAACATTATTTATCTGAGGAGCAGACTGCTTTGAATTTAAAGCCCGAGATACACTCGAGCGTCCTCACGATACGCCTATATGCAGCGTACGTACGCTGTGGCAAAAGCGTAGCCCCGCGTAGCCCCTCAGGGCACGTACGCGCAAAAGTTTTTTTTACTACGCATACGCGATGCGCGGTGTCTGAACATAAACTTCCCCGGCGCCGGACTGTTTTGTATGTTACACAAATTAAATAAATTCCCCTTCTTTATCGCTGATCGGGCCTTTTCTTTTGTTTTTTTGCCTAAAGTCAAGTAACCGCTTCTTCCTCCGTTCACTCGATGATTGAAATGAATGAATTCAGGTCCTACCTGGGTGCGGCGATGTTTTAAATATCCCTGGTGGGCTGTGTGCTGCAGGAAAAGCACTCCCTGTTATTATTTTTATTTCTGAGAGAACTTTTTACAACATATATAGTAGAAACACCGCATGAACACCGCCGCGGTCTTCAAGGCGCTACATGAGCTGGCTGTCAATCATTTCAGTAGGCGTGTCAGCAAGTAACCAATCAGCGAGCTCAGTTGAGTCCCCTCCGTGTGCAGCTGCTCATATTACAACAAGGAGAACGCGAGCGTTTAGAAAGCTGATAGTTTCTGACATATGCTGAAGCATATCAGCAAAACACATGCGCACAAAATGCGCGCGTATGGTGGCGTACCTGAGGACGCATGAGTGTATCTCGGGCTTTACTCCATCACAGAACTCTCATCCTGAGCAAACATGAAGGTGACAGTGGAAAGAAAAAAACTCCCTCATGAGGAAGAAACCTTTAGCAGAACCAGGCTCAGGACAAGCGTCCATCTGCTTCAACCAGCTGGGTTTGGTAGGAACAGATACACAATGGCAGGTCGAGAATCACGTTGAGATAGAAATAGTATCAAACAAAAACTATTCATTTTAACAATTCATTTAAGGAAACAAGGTCAATTTGTCCTCTAGTAGTCTAAGCAGCATAACAAGCCGACCCTAACTATAGGATTGATCAAAAACGAAAGTCTTGATCCCATTCTTAAAACTGGACAATGCTCTGTTAGGAAAATATGAAACAATAAGATCTCAAATATAAGATGGAGCTAGGTTGTTGAGGGCTTTGTAGGTTGGAAGTAAAAATTTGAATTCAATTCTGAATTTTACAGGGAGCCAGTGGAGAGAAGCTGAAACTGGAGAGACATGATCTTTCCTACTAACTCCAGTTAAGATTCTGGCAGCAGCATTTTGGATTATTTTGGACATGACACGAACCGAAAACTTTTGTGCTTTTATAATACCTTTATTGCACACCATGAAATCACAACAATTTATTATTATTATTATTTTTTACAAATTGTGTAGCCCTTTTCAGAAGTAAAACCTTTTTTTCCCCATAAAATTGTGGTAATTCTTGTGCTTTAGGCAGTAATAGTGAACCTAACACATAATTTCTGATATGATGGAACAACTCTTAAAATGTTGAGATTTCTTTATGGTTCTCAGTCAGTCGAATGTTTCAAGTAAAAAAAAATATTAAATATATTTTTAAAATATTTCTGGCCTCTTTAAGCAAGTGTTTGTGTATACGTTGTCCATAGACAGCAGAATTTGTTCTGTTTAGTGTAAAATAAAACAGGGATGTGAAGGTAAAGTGGCTCCTGCACAGACTAGTGAAGGCCTGGTGGAAACACTGATGGACATGAAACAAGAGGTAATAGTGATGATAGCTGCAAACCTGTGGTTTTAAGTACCTCCATCATCTCGGGCTCTTTTCCAGCCCTTCATTGGAGCTGTCTCGCAATATTGTGCCAAACAGAGGGAAATCTGGTGTAACGTGTGAATTGTGCTGATGCTGGATGGATGGAGGCAGATGCACTTGTACACACAAGAACATGCACGAGTATGCTTAATGCCGCCATCAGTCACCTAGTGAGTGCATGTGAAGCATCTCATGCTGCGATTGAGTGTGGCTCAGCATCATCGTATCCAGAGGTGATGTGTGGGTTACTGGAGCCTGTGCAGATGTTAGTGCAGCTACAAATCCTACTTTACAGCATCTCAGCAACATGTGTCTAATGGAGATGCAAGCTGTTTGCTGAATTAGACCAAATTAAACCAGCAACCCTTCAGTTTTTACAAAAAGACTAAAAAAAAAGCTTCTTTAATAGATCAGTGAACACAGGTTTATTTATTTTTAATTTATTTTAAATAAATGGGTTTCAGTGCTAAATCAGAGCTTTCTGTTTACAATGTAAGCTCAAAACAACTGTGTCAACTGGATGAGTTAAAGGGGACCACATATTCAAAATTCACCTTTTAATGTTTTTTACTCAACTTTGGGTATTTTCTTCATAAAAAAAACAGTCCTAAGGCCAAAAAAATGCACCCAGTGGTTTATTTACTCTAAGTACTGTATATTTATTTTACTGTGATAAGATAGATTTCGTTTTAAAATCATCGCGCTTGTGACGTCACAAGCGCCAGGACAACCCACCTTGAACCTGAGTCCAGCCCCTCACCAGCAACCCCTGGTGCGGCTCCACCCACTTCAGTATAAAAAGACGTGACGATTGTTTTTCCTGATTTCATGGCTAAAAATGTCACAGAGTCTAGCCAGCTAACTCTCTGACCCTCCTGGCCCAGATAATGGAGCGCACACTAAGCAGATTTAAAATTGATAGTTTTCAGATGGGAGGCTAATGAACAGCGATGTTGCTGTGTGTGTGTGTGTTGGTTTATGTGTCATTAGCAGGACAGACTACGTACCGCTAAACCTCATTGACAAACCCGTGTGTGTGTATGTGTGTGTGTGTGTGCCGGGCCCGGCCCGACGCGCAGCTGAGCTTGAGGGACACAGATAACAAGACAGCCCCGCTGTGAGTGTGTGTGTGTGTGTATGTGTGCGTGTGTGTGTATGTGTGTGTCTGCGAGTGAAATCCGCTACCTCCAGCTTGTGCGCACAGGGAGAGGGAGGGAGACGTCAGGGAGGGAGTTGGACATTTATTACAGACGAAAAATTAAAAATGACACGACAACTTGTACACGCCTGATCTGTCCCACAATAAATACGTCGCGCGGTCCAGTTCAGCTCAGCTCAGGGCTCTGGGTGGCAGTAACGTGAGTTCAGAAATCCTCGTCTGCCTTTGGAGGGCGGAGTTAATGTAAGCAGATCTTTGAAGGGCGTGCCATGAGATCTCATTATCATAAACCGGTCATTCAAAACGAAAGTTAAAAATGGCAGGATTAAAAAGGGTATAATTGATTATCTAAGAATTATTTTGTGTATTAAATTGAATGAACATTGTCTGGTAACCCCACAGCAATACCATAAAAATTTTAAAAACCTATCTGTGGTCCCCTTTAAAAAATAAGCTGCAAGTTTCACTTTTGTTTTGCTTAGTTTAAGGCAAACCGCCTTGTTTCAACGTGAATAAGAAGTCAAAGTGGCTGTAAAATAACATGACTCAGAAAGTCACATTTCGACTCCCAGACCTTCCACATGTCGTGGTGTCTCTGACCAAGACACCTAACTGCTCCCCAGGCACTTATGTAGATACCCACTGCTCCACCTGGGTGTATCTGACGTGTGATGGGTTTAAGTCAAGTCAAGTCAATTTTATTTCTATAGCACAGCTTAAAACAGATAAACTGTTATCAAGGTGCTTCACACACACAGCATAAAAGTTTAAAAATGTACAGAAACAGTAACACACACCAATAGTAACAATTATGATATTAACAGTAGTAAAAGTACATAAAAATGTATAAGAACAAATTAAAATGAAAAAAAAACACAGTAAAAAAAATATATATACACTACGACAGCTCACACAGTATGAAACACCAGAGAGAACAGATGGGTTTTTAACAGGGATTTGAACATGAGAAGGGAGGAGGCCTGTCTAATGTTGGGGGGGAGGTTGTTCCAGAGTTTGGGGGCGGTGACTGAAAACGCTCGATCACCACGGAGCTTCAGACGTGTTTTTGGGACCGCCAAGAGCATCTGATTTAGCACTGGAACCCATTTCTTTAAAATAAATTAAAAATAAATAAACCTGTGTTCACTGGTTTAACGCACAGAACTAATTTTGCCATTGTCGTCGTCGTCTTCTCCTTCACAACAAACTACGGTAACTCGAATTAAGACCTGGTGGTGTGTTTTTACACCCGATGCCCTTCGTGACTAGGCCTGTCACGATAACAAATTTTGTTGGACGATTAATTGTCTCAGAAATTATTGCAATAAATGATAATATTGTTTGAAATTTGACAATGATTAGTTATTATTAGGGATGCACCGATCCACATTTCTCACTTCCGATCCGATACCGATACTTAAGAACTGGGTATCGACCGATACCGATACTTTTCCGATCCGATACTTTTCAGGTACAGTATATGAATCTGTATAATGAAATATTTGTACTCAGACTATAAAGTTATGTGTATTTTGGAATGTTTTCTATACTATAGAAGACTATACTGTTAAAGTTTGTGAGTTTCCTGTTGTGAGTGTCTTCATTGGTTTTAACTCACATAATGTTAAGACGGCAGTCACAGAATATGATGGAACACAAGTGCTCTTTGAAGCTGGATCGGAAATATCGGCAGGTTGGATCCGATATCCGATACTTAAATTATGCTGGTATCGGATACCGATACCGATACTGGATCGGATCTGCCCCATCCCTAGTTATTATTGTCAAATTTAAGATGAAATGTTGGTTAATTTATTTTGAGTGTAGTACTTTTTTTGACAGTATAAGACTGTTTGAACGGAAAGATGGGATTCGTAGAAACGCTAAAGCCGGTAAATGAAAATGAGGCAGATAATTTTCATTTACCATGTGATTAATTGATTCATTGTTTATCGCAACAGGCCCACCTTCTCTAACAGCGCAGTGATATTAAGACACCAATTTGCAGGAATTATGACACTAATACTTTGGATCAAATGTGTTTTTCTGTATATCGATCCTCTACAGCTAGGTTTCCCAACCACTTGGACAAGGAAGATACCAGTCCACTGATCATTTAGAACCTGACCCGCCCAATCACATACAAAAACTTGTTTTTTCTTCAATAAATCTATATACAGTACCATAAATATTTTGCATATACATTGGGTTGCAGGGTATTTTATTTTGAAAAATGACCACTTCTGTTCACATCTTTGAGTTAGCTCTCGGGCAGTTAAAAAAACAACAACTTGTACTTAAATGTCGTTTTAAGAACTAGCTCTAGCATTAGCTAGTGCTAACACTTGAGCCTCCTTGGAGGAAACCCCCTAAGATGCCTACCTGTGAAGACATGTTGATAGTGAGGGCAGCCCACTTGTTATCCAGCTCTTGCAGGACACTCTGTGCCAGAGAGGTTTTGCCAGTTCCCACTGGTCCAGTGAGCAACACCGGGTACTGACTCAGCACCAGAGCTTTAACCAACAAGTTGTAGCGAACTGTGTCCACTGTAGGAACCATAATCTTATAGAATGGAGCTCTGCAGGAAAGATACAGTAGAAATAACTTTGTCACCACATTTTCATTTACAAAGCAGAAGTGAAACAGTTAAAGTTGTGTAACATGGATAAAACGCTGACACGCTGCTAACAGGTTAGACATTTACACTACTTTTATATCTACACTACTGCTGATACATATACAGTATTCTCTGACTAGCCTTATCTAAGGATGCCAAATGTGCCTTATGTGCCTTACTGCATATGCCACTTTGCCTCTATACCAACATCAACTACCTCATACATATACTGTGTACATTAACTCATATGCTGCTGTGCCACTCTTTGCAAATGTCAATGCTAGAACCTTCAGTTTATTTTATAGATATACTTTTTATACTTTTTATACTACTATGAAAAAACTCAGGACAGTATTACACTTTTATTATTTCATTTTATGCTTATGTTCATTGGGTGTTTGGTGTTTTAGGGGTGTTTGGTGTTTCAGTGTTGGTGTAAATTTTCATACTTTTATACTACTATGAAAAAACTCAGGACAGTGTTACACTTTTACTATTTTATGCTTATGTTTATTAAATGTTTTAGTGTTTAGTGTTTAGATGGTTACTGTTGCACCGAGGGACTGAGAGAAACGCAATTTCAATCCTGTGTATGTCCTGTACATATTGCAGTTTTGACAATAAAGTTGACTTTGACTTTGAGATGCACACGTCACAATTCTCTCAGCTGGTTCAGATTTCCAGCTTTTACAAATCTTTGTCCTGCCCACTCCCACTTCAGGTAACTGTTTTCCCTTTACGAAATATTAATACAAACATTCAAAGTAAATGTTAATACTTTTTGTTTGAATAGAAAATTTGACTTCTCATAATACAATGTTTATAGAAAAACTTGAAACAGCAGCAGGTTACAGTGGCTTACTGTAAAATGCTAATAAAAAGCTAATCTCAGTGATTGGACAAAGAAGTTTCCAGAAGTAAGTAGTAAAATGATTACTGCATTTCATTAAAAAACATTAAGTATACAGTATATAGGTTATAGCTTCTTAACCCTCAGAAGGTCCTTTAACTTTATGACAATAAGCATNTTGACCACCAAACATGGCTGCTTTAAAAAAATATTTTTTTAATTTAAGCATCCATTAACAACAGTTCGTGAAAACAGAAACAAAACAGGCTTGACATATTTTCTTTTTCTTCCTGTTCCCCCTACCCCTCCTTATCTATCCCTATCCTGCTGCTACAAACAGTAATAATAATAAAATAAATAAATGATAAACAAACAACTAATAAAAATAAAAATAAAATAAATAATAACATACCGGTAATTCAAAAACGTGGACAACATACAGAAAGGCGTCCATACAACCGTGGGTATAGAAACCAAGTCAGGACATGGACATTTAAAAAACTGCACAGGTTGACAAGCACTGTCAGTGACCAGAAACCATCAGGAACCAATGAGGCCGAAGGGCCGGGGCACAGGCACATACACAGCAGAGCCAGCTCTCGTGTGACCCTCAGGATCGAGGGAGGGCATCCAGTCTCTCAAAGTAAGATAATAGAGGGGCCCAAGTTTTATAGAATTTTTGGGTTGAACCTCTAACACTAAATTTGATCTTCTCTAGTTTAAGGAAAAGAGTCAGATCTTGCAACCAGAGAGAAGCTTTGGGTGGATGTGCTGATTTCCACACTAATAGTATTCTTCTTCGGGCTAGGAGAGTAGAAAAAGCCAGTACATTTTTAAAATCGTGTGTTAATGATATATCCTCCCCTGGGACTCCAAATATTGCCAGTTCAGCACTGGGTTGGATACTTGTATCAAAAGCTTCAGATAAGGTCTGAAAAATTATAGACCAGAAGTTGTGCATCTTATCACAGGACCAGAACATGTGAGTTATATTCGCCTTGACTGTATGGCAACGAACACAGTTTTCATTGACTGTAGGGTAAATCCTTGAGAGTAATGAATCCTGTGGAGGACCTTGAACTGAATTAGTCCGAGTCGAGCACATGATGTTGACCCATTTACTCTACGTAATGCGTGATTCCAGGTCTCATCAGAGATGTGTATACGTACTAAGTTCTTCTGACCATTCTGCTCTAATCTTGTTAAGTTTCACTACATTGAGTGATGAGATGCTATTATAGATTTTGGAAATGAGGCCTCTACATTGTGTAGGAGTTTGCAAGATGATGTCCATTCCTCCCTTTGGGGGTAAATTGGGAAAGCAAGGACTAATGTTGCAAACAAAGTCTCTAATCTGGAGATAACGGAATAGGGAGGAACGATGCAGACTAAATTTAGAGGCGAAAGCATCAAAGGTAGCAAAAATACCATCTATGTAAAGGTCACTAAAGTTACTTAAGCCTGCTCTCTGCCATTGGGCAAAGACAGGATCTAATTTGGATGGCAGGAAAACATGGTTATCACATATGGGACTATAGATAGAGAAGTTTGTCATATTGAAGTGTTGTCTAAATTGTGACCATATTTTTAGTGTAGAGATTACAACCGGGCATGTAGAGTATTGCTTAGGAGAGAGAGGAAGCTTTGAGGCAACTAATGTAGGGAATGATGATGGCTTACATGTATTCAGTTCTAATTGGCACCAGCCAACATCCGGTTGCTGTAACAAACAGACTACTTTTTGTAGGTTTGCTGTCCAATAAAAATACAATAGGTTAGGTAGAGCCAAACCCCCGTTTTCCTTTTGTCTCTGAAGGAAACACCCACTAATTCTGGGGTGTTTGTTATTCCAGATGAACGAGGACAGCTGTTTATCGATAAGTTTAAAAAATGATTTGGGGAGAAAGATCGGAATACTTTGAAATAAATACATAAATCTAGGCAAGATATTAATTTTAATACATGCAACTTTGCTAGCTAGCGATAAATTTAGGACGCTCCACTTCTGGAGATCGCGTTTAAGATTACTGAGCAGAGGGGTGACATTTTTTTTCAAACAGATCAGGAAAAGAACGTGTCACGTTGATTCCCAAGTATTTGAAACCTGTTCTAGAGAGAGGGAAAGGCAAATCAGTTTCTGTAATTTGGAGTGCAGAGTTATTGATTGGGAAACATTCACTCTTTAAGAAGTTCAACTTATATCCTGAAAATTTACCAAAACGGTTTAGTAAACTCACAATGCTGGAGATAGATGATACCGGGTCAGAGATGTAGAGCAATAAGTCATCTGCGTATAGGGACAGCCGATGTTCCAGCTGTTTTCTATAAATACCCTTAAAGTCCAGTGAGGTCTTAAGCATAATTGAAAGTGGTTCAATAGCTAGAACGAAGAGAAGTGGGCTAAGAGGACAACCTTGCCGGGTGCCTCTAGATAGAGAGAAGGGCCTAGACCTCGTTCTATTAGTGATTATGCTTGCTTTGGGTGATGTGTATAACAGCTGTACCCATGATATAAATTTGTGCCCAAACCCAAACCTAGCTAATACTGTAAATAAGTAAGGCCACTCGACCCGGTCGAATGCCTTCTCCGCATCGAGAGATACCACAACCTCAGCGGTCTCTCCCGGTGAAGGGGCATGAATAACACCAATAAGCCTACTGTATATTAGAAAAAGAGTGACGACCTCTCATGAACCCAGTTTGATCCGAGGAGATTATATCTGTCATGACCGCATCCAGTCTCAAGGCCAGAAGTTTAGCTAAGATTTTAACATCTCCATTAAGGAGTGATATAGGCCTGTAGGAAGCGTAGTCCATCGGATTTTTACCATGTTTTAATAAAAGTGTAATATTAGCTTCTGTAAGGGTCTGCGGCAAGTTTCCATTCTCCAATGAGTGGTTAAACATTTCAAGTAAAAGAGGTGCTAATTTGGATGATTTTTTTTATAGAATTCGATTGGAAAGCCGTCTGGTCCAGGGGTCTTGCCGCTCTGCAATGCTGAAATAGAGTTGATAACTTCAGTAAGAGTGAGGGGCCTATCCATATCCCTCTTCTTATCTAGATCTATAGCAAGGATATTCAAGTCGTCTAGAAAATCTTTCATGTCTGAATTATCCTCTGGAAATTGTGAAGAGTATAAATCAGAATAAAATTTCTCAAAGACTTGGTTTATTTCAGCTGGATCAACAGTCCGCTCTGTGGCGGACTTTTGAATCTGTGATATGAGCTGTGTCGCTGACCGACTTTTGAGTTGGTGGGCCAAAAGGCGGCCCGCCCTCTCACCGTGTTCGTATATGAAGTGAACATGGCTGCTTAAATATACTATTTATATATTATTATATTTTTTTGTGAATGTTTATGAAGCATTCACTCTATTGTGATACATTTTTCTTCTGTACGTTTTTTTTGGGCATCTTTCACATTCCTCAATTTTTGTGCTATTTCAACAAATCATAAATCAAAACATTCAGCTTTTTTAGGGCAATCCTGCTATGACTTTTGGTATTGGTGTAACTTTAGCTTTTTGAAATATTTAGTCTTTTCTGCCTTTTTTTGCTCATAGAAAATGAATTGAGCTTATTTTCCATCCTTCAAATCTTTAGAAGTGTTTACAACCTTTTACTGCTCCTTTCACATTTTGTTCTAGTTCAGCTTCTTTCAGGTTCCTTCTGCAAATTGAAAAAAAATTCAGCTACTTTTTGATCTTTTCAGATTCTTTCTGCTAACATTATTTTTGTGCTTCTTCTAGCCGCTTTTATGCTAATTTTAGCCCTTTCTGCTAATTCCACATTTGTAGCTCTCCTTTAAACTTTTTGCAGCCTAATTCAGCAAAATTGTGCTCTCTCCACATCCTTCTGGTAATTTAAACTTCTTTTTAAAAAAAAATTAGCTAGTTTTCAGCTTTTTGTTGTTGCTAATTTCAGCTTTTATCAGATAATTTCCACTATTTTGTGCTAATTTCTGTTTTGTTCAGCCTAATTAACTTCCTTATGCTAATTTAAGTTTGTTACGCTCCTTTAAGCTTTTTCTGCTAGTTTCAGCTTTTTCTGCTCTTTCAGCTACTATTCAGCTCTTTTGATGCTGTTTTCAGCTTTTTCCAGATAATAACACTTATTTAGCTCGTTTCAGCTTTTTACGCTTCCTTCTAGTAGTTTAAAGGACAACACCCACCGTGACAGTAACAATTCACCATATTGGAGAATTACTGTAGTATTTTATGAATTTTATTTTCATTTTTGCATTTGGGCCAGGCGAGGGTTAAAAAAAAAAAAAAAAAAAAACCCACTCCCGAATGAATCCGGAAACCTGGCCGAAAAGTCCCGAAGGGTCATGCCTTTCGTTACATTGATCTCCACCCAGAAAGCAAGGCAGAAGGTAGGAGTGAGTTTCCATGGAGGTTTATGAGAGTGAGAGTAAAACTGCATATTTCCTGGTGCATTTTTGTGTACAACTGGACCAGTGGTCTGCTTTTATTTATTATTTATTTTATAGACCTTTTTAATAAGATATAACACCGCTGCGACTGTTGCTGGCTGCTCTCCTCTCCTCTGCCCAGAGAGGAGCGAGCCGTGCGGCTTCTCCCTGGCTCCCCGTTCCGCTGCGGGTCAGCTTTGAAGTTCGTGCTGGGGCTCGGTTCTGTCCAGCCTTGTTGCTGGAGCACGGGGAAGCACAGAGAGCACGGGGAAGCCCGCGCGCGATGGTACATCCAGACCGACAGAGCTCCGCGCTGCGGCTGCCTTTCTACTCCCGACCTGTCTGGTCAGGGGAGAGAATAAAAAGGCGATGCGGAAATGAATGAATTTGTCGCGATCAAGCGAATTAAACTAGTATGTCTACGTGGATGCTGCTCAGAATATGACAGACATCAGTGAGCAACCGCTTCTCTTTTTTTTTTCCTCTCTCTGAGCAGCGGTCATGGAAGTTGATGAAGGCTTATTAAAACTCCGCCTGTAACTCCAAGGCGGAATCTTTAGTGATGTGAATGCCCATATTTGGAGAGGGGCAGATCTTCCCGGAGCTTCTGCTAAAATCTGCTATAAATCATGAAATAACACATTTTGCATTATTTCTCTACAATATAAATAAACGCTCCTGTATTATTTTTAAATAAACTAATAAATATTAATGGCGATGCAATTTGAAAACATGGTGGGTCATGGACTTTAAGCTTCTTTAAGGGTTTTCAGCTACTTTTCAGCTACTTTATGCTAATTTCAGCTTTTTTTAGCTAATTACCTAAAAAAATTGCTTACTTCTGTGCATTTAAACCTAATTCAGCAAATGTGTGTCCTGCGTTCTTCTGCTAAATAGGCTTGTTCTTCCATTTCAGCTGCATTTCAGCATAATTTTAGCTTATTTCAGCTGTTTTTCAGCAAGTTCTTCTGAAATAAACATTCACATTGCATTTTCGCAGGAAGTGCAATTTTTCTAGTTATTATTAGAACTTTGTCCACAACAAACTAGTTGATCTTTTAACACTATCAGGCTGAGAGAAGATTTTCAAATTTAAATTATTATTATTATTTATTTATATTCCTTGAGGGTCTTTAGTTTGAAAAAAACTCCATCATTAATTTATTTGAAAATCCACAAAATGTTTATTTTAGATTTAATATCTGAAAAAGAAAAAAACAACCTTAGCACACCCAAAACATTTTGACCCCCCAAAAAATAAAAATAAATCCAGTTTGGGGTTTTGTGAAGACTAGCTAATCCATCGGACCCTCCGGAACCAGTAGCGGAAAATCATGTTGGTTTTTGGTCGTAATGGAGAGTTTTAGTTATTTTTATAGATTTTGTCCTCTTTTAAATTACATTTTTTAAATATACAGTAGTCCCTCACTACTTCACGGTTCAACTTTTGCGGACTTGCTCTTTCAACGATTGTCAACGGGACAGTACAGAATAAAATTTTAATGAAAAAAGTGGATAGGCGCCGCCATTTCGTAGTTTTCTTTCAATAAGCCTATACTGTAAGACCAGTCAAAAGAACTACACTACCCAGAAGCCAAAAGTGCTTCTGTCCGCTGCTTTCTGCCGAAATGGAGAGAAAGTTTTGCAACACAAAGTCAGAAGTAACAATGTATCTATTAAGATCACAGAACTGGAAGGAAAGTCTCAAATAATCCTGAAGCTCAATTATACATGTGCACATCAACCTAGGGTAGGTCTGCAGAATCGGAACAGAGCTGCTGTTCTGCAGAGCTGGTGAGTAAAATTTTGCAGTACTGTGCAGTTCATATACATATGCTGTTAAAATTACATAGATTTAAGAGTTTAGAACTTTGCAAGAGTGTGCGAAGGGTTTATAAAGCCTTAAAATATATATAAATACTAAAATAAATATAGCATTTCTAACGTAACCCCCGTGATAATCAAGGGACTACAGTACTGTAAATATTTATTTGTGCACAATGCCAGTGTGTTTTACTTTTACTGAACAGAAGTCAGCCTGGCTCTGGGCTGACGTTCATGACGCTTCGGTCTTGCATGGAGGTGGAGCAACACAGCTGTGACTTTGCTCTTTATATTCAAACTACAACAATTTCATCAGAAGAGGCGAGAGGCATGTTTTAAGAGCACCTTGCAGCAACAAAGGACACCTCTTCCAGGTAAGTTCCAGCACCCCCCGTCAGCGACTTTACAAGCAGCATTCATATGTATAAGGGGAGCATCACCAACTGAGCTAACATTTAAAGTATAGGGATAAAAACATTACTGACAGAAAGGCTTTATTTGTTATAAATATGGGATCAGAAAACCTGTTCCCTTATCAGTCAGTCTCTCGGTGCAACATACTTGCTATGGGAATTGCGCCCCCCCGCGATTACCAGAAGGAATACAATCACGCCTTTACGGCTAGGGCGTCAACGTCGTGCCAGAGGCCCCGCCCTCTGGGTATTTAAGCGACTGACGCCCATCCATCTTTCTCTTATTTGCCCTTCACCTCGCTTAAACCTGAACTACCTCTCTTCGCGGGACTTCTCTGTTGCTTCATCGCTCAACCAGAGGTGAGCTTGCTCCCTACACAGAGCGCACAGAGAATTATTCCTGCGTACTGCTGGACTAGCGAAAGCTAGTCCAGCACATTTTCTCTAACCCCAAAGTATTTTCATCTCCTCTATTTACAGACTGCTTCGCTCGACGGCGCTAACTGCGTCACACCGCTACACCTGCTAATTCGTAGCGGGCTAGCCAGCGAAAGCAACACGACAGAGGAGACGTCTAAACAAATTAAAAGAAAAAGGATTCTGGAAGGACTCGCTCGCCTTATCTCGGACATGCCTCCAGAGAAAGGAAAGCGAAAGACAAGACTTCCAAGGAAAACCAGCAGGACGGCGAGCCCAACTTCACGCGCCTGTCCTAGCAGATGCGGTTTCTCCCTCGTGGCGATGGACACCCATGAGGCCTGTCCAGTCTGCCTGGGAATGCTACATGCAAAAACAGCGCTGGATGCACCCGACTTTTGCCCACACTGCAGCCAGATGCTGGATGCGGTGCTACGGCACCGGGTTGACCTCGTCGCCAAGGCCATGGGCGCCCCAGCAGTCTCAGCGGATAAGGACACCACTGAGCCCCTCACTCCCACGCCAGAGCTCGAGAACATGGCTCTACACAATAGCACACGAGTCGAATGGGGTGACAGCCCTGACGTGCTGGCTCCTATGGTGGATTTAACAGTCGAATTCGACACTCGAGGCATGATGAACGAGGATGAGATCTAGATTTCAGCCTCAGGCGAACTTTCCACAGAGGACGCAGACGTCGAACTGGAGGAACAGGGAGAAGACCTGTGCTCACAGAAACTGACTTTTCCATCCCTGCTCTGTTCGACCTGTGTCACAGAGCAGCGGACGCGCTGCACATCCCATGGCCAGAGCCTCCGCCTCGTCAACAGGTCACAAGGCTGGCAGGAAATTATTTTTACTCAAAGCAGCAGGCCGCCACGAGGCAAAGGATGCCCGTGTTCCCGGACTTCCTCACAGAACTGGGCGGCCGTGGTGTAGTGGTTATGGCAGTCGTCTCCCGATCGGAAAGTTGGCG
>JBBPBX010006685.1:0-20407 GCA_038048925.1 Garcialebias charrua
AGGTGAAGTTCTGCAGCCTGTCTCCTGTGTCGTCTCTTCACCTCCTCTTACACTGGTGACCTACGTGAACTGAATATGTCGACATCTGACGCTTCAGCCAGCTCTCTTCAGCTGTCTCATGCTGTGGAACCGACACAGGCGGCCCCGCTCGCTTTTTCGGTGGCCGTTAAAATCCCGGACTTCTGGCTGCACGCCCCGCAGGCGTGGTTCGCACACATCGAATCACAGTTTGCTCTTCGCGGGATTTCTGTTGACGACACCAAATACCACCATGTGGTTGCTTCGCTGGATCCGCTGACGACCCAGCGGGTGATGAGCCTGCTACAAAACCCTCCAGCACAAGGAAAATACGACGCCCTCAAGAAGCTCCTTCTGCGGCGCTACACACTCTCAGAGGCGGAGCGCGCTGAGAAACTATTTTCCTTCTCCGGTTTGGGTGACGGGACAGCTCTCGAGCTCGTGGAGAGCATGTTGTCCTTGCGGGGATCAGACGACTGCGAGTTCCTCTTCCGCCACCTCGTCCTCCGCCAGCTTCCAGCTCCTGTGCGAACCGCCTTGGCCAACTCCCCGTTTCTGCAGGAGAAGGATTACCGCTCGCTGGCCGAAGAAGCCGACCGCATCATTCTAACCGCGAGGACCTTCGCGGTACAGGCGGTGGTCCCTGGATCTCCAGCAGCGCCCGAGTTTCGAGCGACGCACACAGCGCCGGACGAGCCAGCGGTGGTGGCAGGAGTCGCTAGCCGCAGGCGGGCAGGTCCCGTTCTTTGTTCCTACCACGCGCGTTTTGGCGCCAAAGCACGACGGTGTGTCCCGCCGTGCAGCTTCAAGCCGCAGGGAAACGAGAACGCCAGCGCCCGCTAGCAGTCGCGGCCGTTGGCGAGAAGGAAAGGCTGCTTTTCATCGAGGACTCGAAGTCAGGGAGGCGGTTCCTGGTGGACTCCGGCTCGCAGAGGAGCCTCGTCCCCCCGACTGGCTCCGACAGGTTGGCTGAAGGCTGCGGGCCACAGCTGACCGCGGCGAATGGCTCTCCCGTCAGGACGTTTGGTGAAAGGTTGGTGACTGTGCGTTTCCATGAACGGGACTTCCGGTGGAACTTTGTGGTAGCTGCTAGCTCGGTCCCTATTTTAGGGGCTGATTTTCTTTGTGCTCACGGGCTCCTTGTTGACATTGCTAACAGACGTTTGATCGATGCTGTGTCTTTTTCGTCACTGCCTTGTAAGACGCGAGGAGCTGGGCCTTTAATACATGCTAACTTTTTAGCTTCGGGTAATGTGTTTCAACGTTTATTGTCTGAGTTTCCCTCGCTGACTGTTCCTGATTTTGCAACCACAAACACAAAACATGGGGTCGAACATCATATCCCCACAAAGGGGCCCCCGGTGTTCGCACGTGCACGCCGCCTCGATGCTACTAAGCTAGCAATCGCACAGGAAGAGTTTGCTAACATGGAGCGTTTAGGTATCGTGCAGCGCTCAAACAGTCCGTGGGCCTCCCCCCTCCACATGGTGCCCAAGGCAGATGGCAAATGGCGGCCATGTGGAGATTTCCGCCGCCTCAATAACATCACAGAGAACGATCGTTATCCCATCCCCCACATCCAGGACTTTTCAGTGCACCTGGCTGGGACCTCCATTTTTTCTAAAGTAGATTTAGTACGGGGATACCACCAGGTTCCTGTGCATGTGGAGGATGTCCCTAAGACCGCTGTTATCACGCCTTTCGGCCTGTTTGAGTTTTTGCGCATGCCTTTTGGTCTTAAAGGTGCAGCACAAACATTTCAGCGGTTGATGGATTCAGTCCTAAGGGGTCTGTCCTTCGTATTTGTGTACTTGGACGACATCCTGGTGGCTAGCAGCTCGGCTGAGCAGCACCTGTCCCACCTCCGTGAGGTTTTTCAGCGCCTGGCAGCACATGGCCTGATTGTAAACACAGCGAAATGCCAATTTGGGCTGCCAGTCATTGACTTTTTGGGCCACCGCATTTCCGCAAGTGGCGCCGTCCCGTTACCAAACAAAGTGCAGGCGGTGTCAGATTTCCCACAGCCCCAGTCTGTTAAAGCGCTACAAGAGTTTTTGGGAATGGTTAACTTCTATAACCGTTTCCTCCCCAGGGCAGCACAACTGCTGCGTCCGCTCTATGGAGCGCTGAAAAAGAAAAAGCCCAACGACAGCGTGGACTGGACACCAGAACGCCTACAGGCATTTGGTGATGCTAAAGCTGCACTGGCCACTGCTGCCCTTTTGGCCCATCCATCCCCAGCGGCGCAAATAGCTTTAACAACCGACGCATCTGATGTTGCGGTGGGGGCTGTGTTAGAACAGCAGGTTTCCGGGGTTTGGCAGCCGCTTGCATTTTTCAGCCGTACGCTGCGGGACAATGAGCTGAAATACAGTGTTTTTGACAGAGAGTTGCTGGCGCTTTACCTGGCTACACGCCATTTCAGGTTTTTCCTGGAAGGCCGCCAGTTCACTGCATACGTTGACCACAAACCCCTGGTGTTTGCTATGTCAAAAATTTCTGACCCCTGGTCTGCTCGCCAGCAACGCCACCTCGCAGCGGTGTCTGAATTTACTACAGACATTCAGCATGTGGCTGGAAAATCCAACGTGGTGGCTGACTGTCTCTCCCGGGTGCTGATCGCTCCCGTGTACGTTGGCATCGATTTTTCTGCTATGGCTGCGGACCAACGTAGCGACGCAGAAATACTCGAGCTCCAGTCCGGCCCCACAGGCCTCGAGTTGGAGGAAAGGCGGGTGAATGACGGAGGTCCTCTCCTGCTCTGTGACGTATCTACGGGCAGGCCCCGCCCCCTGGTTCCAGTTTCATGGCGACGCCGCGTTTTTGACTCCTTACATTCCCTTTCTCACCCAGGCGTTAGAGCCTCTGTGAAACTGGTCAGCTCAAAGTTTGTTTGGCCCGGTCTGCGTAAAGCAGTTAAGGAGTGGGCAGCAGCGTGTGTTCCATGCCAGCGTGCTAAGGTCAACAGGCACACCAAAGCACCGTTGGAACCTTTCCCCATCCCAAGTCGGCGGTTTGATCATGTGCACGTAGACCTAGTAGGCCCTCTGCCTCCATCACAGGGTTTTACTCATCTGCTGACTATGATAGACCGGACCACCAGGTGGCCAGAGGTGGTTCCTCTGACGTCCACAACATCTGCAGTGGTGGCCCGGGCCTTTTTGTCTACCTGGGTTGCACGTTTCGGCCCCCCTTCAGACATTACATCGGACAGGGGCCCGCAGTTTGTTTCGGAGCTTTGGTCTACCATGGCCAAGGGTCTGGGGACTAACGTTCACAGGACCACCGCTTACAACCCCCAAGCTAATGGTTTGTGTGAACGGTTTCACAGGTCATTGAAAGCTGCACTTCGTGCTGCATTGACCGGTGACAACTGGATTGACCGCCTTCCCTGGGTTTTGTTGGGGTTGCGTACCGCAACCAAAGAAGACCTGAGCTCTTCCCCGGCTGAAATGGTTTACGGTCAGCCTGTGCGCGTCCCCGGTGAGTTTTTACCTGAGGGACCCTCACCACAGTTCGCCCCACCGTTGCTCCATCTTTCACCTCAGGAGGCCCCTTTACGTGTCCCCGGTCCGGTACACCATTGTTTACCGCAGTCATTTGTCCCTAAGAGTCTGGAGTCCGCTAAATTTGTTTTTGTCAAACACAATGCACACAGGACACCACTACAGCCTTTGTATGATGGACCGTTTCGAGTTCTTCAACCAGGTCCGAAACATTTCATTTTGGATTTAGGGGGTCGTACTGAGACTGTCTGTATTGATAGGCTTAAACCAGCTCATGTTATGTCAGATGATCAGGTTGTTACGGCCCAAGCTCCTCGCAGAGGCAGACCTCCATCCACATTATTAACGGACGGCGGTCCTTCTTCCGGAAACTCTCAACGTCCATTGGAGCCCGAATCTTCTGCAGACCCTCCTCGTAGCCCTCCACTTCATCAGACTGGTTCTGCAGGGCCCAGGTTCAGCCGTTCTGGTCGTTTGATCAAACCTAAAATGCGGGACTAGTGATGGACCTTACTGGGTGTTCTGGGGGGGCGTGTGTGGTGGACCACTAGGGGGCTCTACTCACACCCAGTGGACCGAATGTATTACAGGATGCTTTTATTGTGAAAGGTCCAGAGGACCGGATGTTATGTGGGTATATAAAGCAGTGTTGGGCGGGTTCCCGCCAGTTTAGTAAGATGTGATTAAAAGGTGAAGTTCTGCAGCCTGTCTCCTGTGTCGTCTCTTCACCTCCTCTTACAACACCATTTTTAACTGTTAAATAGCTGGAAGAAGTACCGTTATGTTGAACACATTGCCTCCGATTGGAAAAATTGTTAGAAAACCAACCGATTGTGTGATCAGAGAAACCGATTTCTGAGAGCTTATGACACAGGATGTTATGGTCCACAGTGTCAAAAGCTTTAGACAAGTCTAAGAAAAGTGCAGCACAATAATTCTTAGCATCCAATGCTTCAACAACGTCATTAAGAACCTTCAGAGAAGCAGTTGTTGTGATGTGTTTTTTCCTGAAACCAGATTGATGAAGAGGTAAAATGTTAAATGAGTCCAGATCATTTTTGATCTGAGAGTTTATCAGTTTATCACCAGTTACCTCTCTGGTGGGGAAGGAGCCTGAGCTAGTGTGTGAGGTTGAGAGGTTCCGGCTAGAAATAGTCGGACTCACCTCAACGCATGGCTCTGGCTCTGGAACCAGTTTCCTTGAGAGGGGTTGGACACTCTTCCACTCTGGAGTTGCCCCTGGTGAGAGGCGCCGAGCAGGAGTGGGCATACTTGTTGCCCCCCATCTTGGTGCCTGTACGTTGGGGTTCACCCCGGTGAACGAGAGGGTAGCCTCCCTTCGCCTACGTGTGGGGGGACGGGCTCTGACTGTTGTTTGTGCCTATGCGCCGAACGGCAGCGCAGATTACCCACCCTTTTTGGAGTCCTTGGAGGGGGTATTGGAGGGTGCGCCTCCTGGGGACTCCCTTGTTCTGCTGGGGGACTTCAACGCTCACGTGGGCAATGACAGTGAGACCTGGAGGGGTGTGGTTGGGAGGAACGGCCCCCCTGATCTGAACCCGAGTGGTGTTCTGTTGTTGGACTTCTGTGCTCGTCATGGATTGTCCATAACGAACACCATGTTCAGGCATAAGGGTGTCCATATGTGCTCTTGGCACCAGGACACCCTAGGTCGTAGTTCATGATCGACTTTGTTGTCGTCTCATCTGATCTGCGGCCGCATGTCCTGGACACTCGGGTGAAGAGAGGGGCGGAGCTGTCAACTGACCACTACCTGGTGGTGAGTTGGCTCCGATGGTGGGGGAGGATGCCGGTCAGACCTGGCAGACCCAAACGTATTGTGAGGGTCTGCTGGGAACGTCTGGCAGAGTCTCCCGTAAGACGGAGCTTTAACTCCCACCTCCGGGAGAGCTTTGAACACGTTCCGAGGGAGGCGGGGGACATTGAGCCCGAGTGGGCCATGTTTCGCGCCTCTATTGTCGAGGCAGCTTATCGGAGTTGTGGCCGCAAGGTTGTTGGTGCCTGTCGTGGTGGCAACCCTCGAACCCGGTGGTGGACACCGGCGGTGAGGGATGCTGTCAAGCTGAAGAAGGAGTCCTATTGGGCCTTTTTGGCCTGTGGGACCCCGGAAGCAGCAGATAGGTACCGGCAGTCCAAGCGGCATGCGGCTCGGGTGGTTGCTGAGGCAAAAACTCGGGCGTGGGAGGAGTTCGGAGAGGCCATGGAGAATGACTTCCGTACGGCTTCGAGGCGATTCTGGTCCACCATCCGGCGTCTCAGGGGGGGAAAGCGGTACGCGACCAACACCATTTATGGTGGGGATGGCGTGCTGTTGACCTCAACTCGGGATGTTGTGAGTCGGTGGGCGGAATACTTCGAAGACCTCCTCAATCCTACTGGCACGTCTTCCACTGAGGAAGCGGAGCCTGGGGACTTTGGGTCGGGCTCTCCAATCTCTGGTGCTGAGGTCGCCGAGGTGGTTAAAAAGCTCCGCGGTGGCAAGGCTCCGGGGGTGGATGAGATTCGTCCTGAGTTCCTTAGGGCTCTGGATGTTGTGGGGTTGTGTTGGCTTACGCGACTCTGCAATATCGCGTGGACATCGGGGGCAGTTCCCTTGGATTGGCAGACTGGGGTGGTGGTTCCCCTATTCAAAAAGGGGGACCGTAGGGTGTGTTCCAACTATAGAGGGATCACACTCTTAAGCCTCCCTGGTAAGGTCTATTCAGGGGTTCTGGAGAGGAGGGTCCGTCGGATAGTCGAACCTCGGATTCAGGAGGAGCAGTGTGGTTTTCGTCCTGGTCGTGGAACACTAGACCAGCTCTACACCCTCAACAGGGTCCTGGAGGGTGCGTGGGAGTTTGCCCAACCAGTTTACATGTGCTTTGTAGACTTGGAAAAGGCATTCGACCGCGTCCCTCGGGGGGTTCTGTGGCGGGTACTCCGGGAGTATGGGGTACCAGGCCCATTGATATGGGCTGTTAGGTCCCTGTACGACCGGTGTCAGAGCTTGGTCCGCATTGCCGGCAGTAAGTCAGGCTCGTTTCCGGTGAGAGTTGGACTCCGCCAAGGTTGCCCTTTGTCACCGATTCTGTTCATAACTTTTATGGACAGAATTTCTAGGCGCAGCCAAGGTGTTGAGAGGATCCGTTTTGGTGGCCTTAGAATCGCTTCTCTGTTTTTTGCAGATGATGTGGTCCTATTGGCTTCATCAGCTCGTGATCTACAGCTTTCGCTGGAGCGGTTTGCAGCTGAATGTGATGCGGCCGGGATGAGGATCAGTTCCTCCAAATCCGAGGCCATGGTCTTGAGCCGGAAAAGGGTAGCATGCCCTCTCCGGGTCGGGGAGGAGGTCCTTACCCAAGTGGAGGAGTTTAAGTATCTCGGGATCTTGTTCACGAATGAGGGAAAACTGGAGCGTGAGATCGATAGGCGGATAGGTGCAGCGTCCGCAGTGAAGCGGGCGCTGTACCGGTCTGTCGTGGTGAAGAGAGAGCTGAGTCAAAAGGCAAAGCTCTCAATTTACCGATCGATCTACGTTCCCACCCTCATCTATGGTCATGAGCTTTGGGTTATGACCGAAAGAACAAGATCTCGGATACAAGCGGCTGAAATGAGTTTTCTCCGCAGGGTGGCTGGACTCTCCCTTAGAGATAGGGTGAGAAGCTCAGTCATCCGGGAGGGACTCGGAGTAGAGCCGCTGCTTCTCCACATCGAGAGGAGCCAGTTGAGGTGGCTCGGGCATCTGGTTAGGATGCCTCCTGGACGCCTCCCTGGTGAGGTGTTCCGGGCATGTCCCACCGGGAGGAGACCCAGAGGAAGACCCAGGATACGCTGGAGGGACTATGTTTCTCGGCTGGCCTGGGAACGCCTTGGGATTCCCCCAGAGGAGCTGCTCCAAGTGGCTGGGGAGAGGGAAGTCTGGGCCTCCCTACTTAGGCTGCTACCCCCGCGACCCGACCCCGGATAAGCGGAAGAAAATGGATGGATGGATGGATAAAACAGTCCTGCATCGCTTTGAATGAGAACATGCGAATGCTTGTTGGCTGCACGCTCCCCCGTGGTCTTCTGAACTTGACTTCAGCTCCGCCTCCTGCTGAATTTTCTCTCGCTGCCTTTGGATATTCTGTGTTTATATGTTAATAAAACGTCCTAATAAAATAAAATAAAACCATGGAGCGCTGGTCCAACACACCAGAAGACCAGGAAATCTGATGGGACTCGGGCAGCAACGTAAAACCTGACTTTAATTCTCTCGTGACAACCTGAGGCATTTCCTTGTTCATTTCACTCAGCGGAGGGTGAGGAGGAGAAGGAGGAGGGAGCGATTACTTGACTTTTGGGAGAAAAAAAACAAAAGAAAACTCCAGATAAGGGATTAAGAAGGGGAAATTAATAAATTTGTGTCACATATAAAACAGTCCTGCATCGCTTTGCATCGCTTTGAATGAGAACATGCGAATGCTCGCTGGCTGCGCTGGGACAGGTGGGGGCGTGGGTTAGGGGCCAAAAACTCCGCCCCTTCTGTTCTCTGATTGGTCCGGTCAAAAATCTACCGGAGAAATCGTTGTCTATGAGAGAAGTCCCAGACTGTGCAGTGAAGGGAAATGAGAATTGAGCGGAGCTGTGCAGGAAGGCGAGGGCCAGGTTAGCTCAGAGCTGATCCTTGATGCAATCCCACCTCCACCTTGAAGCTGTCTTTCACTCCTACAGCACATCTCACCACTGTCCTGCTGTCTTCATACATGTCCTGTACCAGTCTAAACATACTTTTCTGCCACTCCAGATTTCCTCATGCAATACCACACCTCCTCTCTTGGCACCCTGTCATATCCATCCATCCATCCATTTTCTTCCGCTTATCCGGGGTCGGGTCGCGGGGGTAGCAGCCTAAGTAGGGAGGCCCAGACTTCCCTCTCCCCAGCCACTTGGAGCAGCTCCTCTGGGGGAATCCCAAGGCGTTCCCAGGCCAGCCGAGAAACATAGTCCCTCCAGCGTATCCTGGGTCTTCCTCTGGGTCTCCTCCCGGTGGGACATGCCCGGAACACCTCACCAGGGAGGCGTCCAGGAGGCATCCTAACCAGATGCCCGAGCCACCTCAACTGGCTCCTCTCGATGTGGAGAAGCAGCGGCTCTACTCCGAGTCCCTCCCGGATGACTGAGCTTCTCACCCTATCTCTAAGGGAGAGTCCAGCCACCCTGCGGAGAAAACTCATTTCAGCCGCTTGTATCCGAGATCTTGTTCTTTCGGTCATAACCCAAAGCTCATGACCATAGATGAGGGTGGGAACGTAGATCGATCGGTAAATTGAGAGCTTTGCCTTTTGACTCAGCTCTCTCTTCACCACGACAGACCGGTACAGCGCCCGCTTCACTGCGGACGCTGCACCTATCCGCCTATCGATCTCACGCTCCAGTTTTCCCTCATTCGTGAACAAGATCCCGAGATA
This sequence comes from Garcialebias charrua, assembly GCA_038048925.1. NCBI lineage: Eukaryota > Metazoa > Chordata > Actinopteri > Cyprinodontiformes > Rivulidae > Garcialebias > Garcialebias charrua. Next base: position 8,972 of record JBBPBX010006685.1, read on the forward strand.
CTTAAACTCCTCCACTTGGGTAAGGACCTCCTCCCCGACCCGGAGAGGGCACGCTACCCTTTTCCGGCTCAAGACCATGGCCTCGGATTTGGAGGAACTGATCCTCATCCCGGCCGCATCACATTCAGCTGCAAACCGCTCCAGCGAAAGCTGTAGATCACGAGCTGATGAAGCCAATAGGACCACATCATCTGCAAAAAACAGAGAAGCGATTCTAAGGCCACCAAAACGGATCCTCTCAACACCTTGGCTGCGCCTAGAAATTCTGTCCATAAAAGTTATAAACAGAATCGGTGACATATGCTTTTTCTAAATCCACAAACACACAATGGAGTTCTTTCTGATCCTCTCTGTACTTCTTTATTAACATCCTCAAAGCAAAGATGGCATCCGTGGTGCTCTTTCTTGGCATGAAACCATATTGCTGCTCACAGATAGTCACCAAGTGGGCGGCCGTGGCGTAGTGGTAATGGCAGTCCCCCGCTCGGAAGGTTGGAGGTTCGAATCCCGGTTCCCCACACCATGTGTCGTTGTGTCCCTGGGCAAGACACTTAACCCCGAGTTGCTAGGACTGGAAAGGCGCCTTGCATGGAAGTCTGCCGCTACCGGTATATGAATGTGTGTATGAATGGGTGGATGGTTGGTATTGTAAAGCGCTTTGGGGCCCCTCATAGGGGTCTGGAAAGTGCTATATAAATAAGCTCCATTTACCATTTACCTCTTGTCTAAGTCTTGCTTCCACAACTCTCTCCCAGATCTTCATCGTGTGGCTCATCAACTTAATTCCCCTGTAGTTGCTACAACTCTGTACATCACCCTTGTTCTTAAAAATGGGAACCAGCACACTTCTTCTCCATTCTTCAGGCATTTTCTCACCCTCAAATATTCCATTAAATATTTGAGTCAAAAACCTCACTGCCATCTCTCCAAGACATTTCCAAACTCCACTGGTATGTCATCAGGTCCTACTGCCTTCCCCTTCTTCATTCTTTTCAGAGCTTTCCAGACTTCACCCTCACTAATCTTTCCCACTTTCTGGTCCACAGTTTTTATGACCTCTACTCTTCTTTCTCTTTCATTCTCTTCATTCATTAGCTCCTCAAAGTAATCCTTCCATCTTCCCATCACACTCTACTCACTTGTTAGAACATTACCATTCTCATCTTGAATGGTAATGTAATGCCTCTTTTTCACCGCTCAGCTTGGGTCGGATCAGATCGGCTCAGATCGGCTCAATTCGGTTCGGCTCACATGTAGTTCTGTTTCCATAGCACTTCTGTCCCCCTTCTGTGGGCGGGGTCCAGAATCCTACTTGTCTTACCACATGGTGGCAGTAGTGTTCCCTCAAGCTATTTACTAGTAGCCACCACTAGAAGAAGAACACAATAAAGGCTTTGACAGAATGTTGTGAAAGAGATGTCATGCTATAATGAGTACCTCATGAGCTGTAATCTTTAAACCCAATTCATAATCCTACCTTGTTGCCTTCTTTAAACCCATGTATTTTCCAATTTAGTATTTTTACAATAAAGATGTATTAAAAACATATTTTATTATTTAGTTATGCACAAGGTGCTTGATAAAGTTGCAAAACCATATTTGTCTGAGCTGCTTCAACCTTCCTGCCCTCCCCGTTCTCAGATCAGCTGAGCAGTTGCTGCTGACAGTCCTCAAAACTTTTTAAATCTTATTTAAAAACACACATTTATTCCTTGGCTTTTAACACGTGATCTTATCTTTTATGGCATTTTAACACACCTGCAGTAAGACTGGTATATGTATTTATTTTTGTATGCTTTTTATAGTTTTTAATTAACTTGTCTTTTATGTTATTGTACAGCACTTTGGTTGACCCTGTGGTTTTTAAAATGTGCTTTATAAATAAAGTTGATTGATTTAAAACATCACACTGTGATCTTTGAAACTGCCAGTGTCTCCCTGGTAAAGTTTCTGCTGGGCGCAGATGATGGATGGATGGATGGTCTGTGAACACCTTGAGGTCTTCGTAGGAGCTGAAGGGGTGAATGTTGATACAAGATACAAGAGCTTTTATTAACATTGCACCAGTTCTCACCAATACAATGTGATAATGTATACACAGTCATCCAGAAGAGGGGTAGAGAATGTAAAGCTGCTGCATATTCAAACACATGACATGTTCTTCAGCGCGGCCTCTCTCATCCATCACGGGATGAAGGTCAAATCAGATATGGAAAAAGGAAAACACAATAGGTATCCGCTCATTCTCAATCAGTTCATCTGGACAGTTTCTTTTTAGCAGAAACGTTTCACCCTCACTCCAGAGGGCTTCCTCAGTCAGAGTAGTCCAAAGCACACTGAAGTTAACCCACCAAGTAAGCAACTTATGTGGACCAACCAGTTTGCTGTAGCCAAGATGGTTTCTGGGGGCGTGTCCCTCGTCGACTCCTCCCAGGCAGGCAGACATGTCCAAAGTGGTTCAAGACAAGAAAGTTAATTCTCAATAGTCCAGGTATCAAATCCGCTCATTCTCAATCAGTTCATCTGGACAGTTTCTTTTTAGCAGAAACGTTTCAATAGGTATCATTTGTGATATTCAAAAAAAGAATCTATCAAAGATTGCCTTAAGACACTCTATGATAAAGTCCCAAAAACTCTATCAGCATTAAGCACAACCAGACAAGACATTGTTGCAGTTTGACGACATGCAAGGAGATCAAAGAGTCTGTGAGTAACATTCAGATAAGCACAGTTCAGCAGTTGTTCAGCTTGGCGCTATCCGAGCGCACACACAGAGATCTCTGGTGGGGGGGGAGGAGGTCAGCAAGGTCTCTTCAGCTCTACGACTCCAGGAGAATAGTTTCCAGACAGCCTTCTTTTCAAGGTCGTGTGCAGAAACCAGATTAGATAGTTCTTTTGTTTATCTTCAATCCAGGCCACAGTGTTCTTTTTGACTGCAGCCTTCCAAGTCCAGGTGCTGTTCAGGTCCAAAATCGCCGAATCATATGAGGTTCCGAGCTACGAACCCCCATCTGTGCCCTGATTGAGGCCGGGCGGCTGTAAACGAGTTCCAAAGCGCACCGCAGGTCCGCGGTGGTCTACCGCCGCTCCCATCGTGCGGTTCAGTTCGTACAACAGCTGGGATGAGGAGCTCACAGCCCGGATCAGAGAATCTTGCTGATCAGGAAGTTTGGCCAGCGCGCTGATAGCCGCCGAAGTCTTCCTGAGCTTCCAGTAGCAGACAGCTCCGCATTGAGGCCGGGCGGCTGTAAACGAGTTCCAAAGCGCACCGCAGGTCCGCGGTGGTCTACCGCCGCTCCCATCGTGCGATTCAGTTCGTACAACAGCTGGGATGAGGAGCTCACAGCCCGGATCAGAGAATCTTGCTGATCAGGAAGTTTGGCCAGCGCGCTGATAGCCGCCGAAGTCTTCCTGAGCTTCCAGTAGCAGACAGCTCCGCTGACGCCAAAAAACAGAGCAGCTGCCACCAATATCCCAATAATCCACAAATCTTCCACGTCTTCGACAGACAAGACGGTCAAACACATAGGTTGCCACTGTCCCCACGAGTCCATCATGTATCCGACAGCGTGCGTGTCAGAGGGGCAGACCGCTTCTCCTGGCCCGGTCCGCTTCGTGGAAAAAATCTTATCTATAGAGGAAACAGCCCAATTTATTAAATCCATCGCAAATTGGTTCGAGTGAGCGCTGAAGAGTCACAGACGAGACAAAAAGCAAGTAGGGAGGAGGAAAGCTTAAGGATGCCAGTTTCTCCCTGGTAAAGTTGCTGCTGGGTGCAGATGATGGATGGATGGATGGTCTGTGAACACCTTGAGGTCTTCCTAGGAGCTGAAGGCGGTGGATGTTGATGCCTGTGTCTCCCTGGTAAAGTTGCTGCTGGGCGCAGATGATGGATGGATGATGGGTGGATGGATGGATGGTCTGTGAACTTTAACTTTAAACTGTCCAAAGGACTTTGGCCACTTTGAATTTTTGACTGTTTTTGTCTGACTTCATCCTAGAAGAACCAAATAATTTATGATGTAATAACAGTTGAGCAGATTCTAATAATCTTTTTCTTATGATTCTTTAAAGGTCAAATGCAAATGGAAAATTCTCTTAACTTCCAGTATGGATTTAAACACTATACACACTTCACATTGTAAAATAAGTTTAGGAAATTGAATGTTCCAGGACACCACTTAAGAAAATATAACGTTTAATAGGAAAAGTTTGAAGTGACAAATGTACAGAAGTAACAAATTTCCATCTGGTGTCTCACGGCTTCCTCCAGAAGACGACACAGGTTGTTGAATTCTGGTGATTTTCTTCTGTTGACTGTAAAAGAAAAATGAGGTTAATTTAGTCCAGAAACTGGCTTTTTTTTTTACTAACAGAATGTAATCACAGGATGTTCATGTACTAACTATAACCTGTTGGAGTTATTTGAATTAATATTCTATTTTTTATAGACATAAATGTGTCAAGCTAGCTTCTATTGTTTTCTCCCTAGTACTTTGGAACACATATCATAAAATACCTCAAATACCACACCGCTGATATTTTTCAAACTAACACAGTGTAATCACAAGATGTTCATGTACTGACTATAACCTGTTGGAGTTATTTGAATTAATATTCTATTTTTTATAGACATAAATGTGTCAAGCTAGCTTCTATTGTTTTCTCCCTAGTACTTTGTAACACATATAAAATACCTCAAATACCACACCGCTGATATTTTTCAAACTAACACTATGTAATCACAAGATGTTCATGTACTGACTATAACCTGTTGGAGTTATTTGAATTAATATTCTATTTTTATAGACATAAATGTGTCAAGCTAGCTTCTATTGTTTTCTCCCTAGTACTTTGGAACACATATCATAAAATACCTGAAATACCACACCGCTGATATTATCCAAACTAACACAGTGTAATCACAGGATGTTCATGTACTGACTATAACCTGTTGGAGTTATTTGAATTAATATTCTATTTTTTATAGACATAAATGTGTCAAGCTAGCTTCTATTGTTTTCTCCTTAGTACTTTGGAACACATAGCATAAAATACCTCAAATACCACACCGCTGATATTTTTCAAACTAACACAGTGTAATCACAAGATGTTCATGTACTGACTATAACCTGTTGGAGTTATTTGAATTAATATTCTATTTTTTATAGACATAAATGTGTCAAGCTAGCTTCTATTTTTTCTCCCTAGTACTTTGTAACACATATCATAAAATACCTCAAATACCACACCGCTGATATTTGTCAAACTAACACAGTGTAATCACAAGATGTTCATGTACTGACTATAACCTGTTGGAGTTATTTGAATTTATATTCGATTTTTATAATTTATTTTCGTAGTGCACGCACAGGTTTGGAAGAAGTCAAAGCGAACCTACTTTAAATGCAGCAGATTTGACCACTACGTGACATTATTAAAGAGCGGTTCAGCTCAGGAACCCTTGTGCTATAAAGTCAGCTATGAAATATATTTTTATATCCGTTCATTGAGCTACATTTTAAGCCGCCCGCGCGCGTTGCTCATGGCGATCCTATTTTTTAAAATGCTGCAGTTTTGAGCAGCACGTGATTTTATTAAGGACACGTTCAGCTGAAGACCCATCTTTGCTATAATTTTAAAAACAAATAATTGTTTTTACCTTGTTTATCATGTAAAGTCCTTCGGTGTTCGGTCCCTCACTTCCGTGAAAACAGCTCGAGTCCACACAGAATTCTCCTTCCGGCGCGGGTGAGCGCGAGTCGTCACCCCAAAGAAATGAGACCAGAAATCTGGTTTGGCGCAGCTCGGAATATCCGGTGGAGATGGCGTAAATTGGTTGTCTGCGACGCACATATTGCGTAATATCCGACCCGCGCCGACCAGTGGAAAAGGGGCATTAGAGAGGTCATGGTCGAGAGCTTCAGATCTTTTTTTATTTTTCACATCTTATTCAAGCAAAAATATTCTTTTCTTACTGAAGTTGCTTCAGGCTGCCCCAAAAATACTAAAGCTAGTTGTTTCTGCTTTTTGTGCTTGCAAATAACTGCAAACTTGTGTAAATAATAGTGCAATGTAAAATTAACAATATACAGTAGTAGTTACTAGAGGTTGTAAAACGTTTTTTTTTTTTTAAATCTGATCTGCTAAGAAAGTTTTAAGATTGGAGTAGCATGGCAACAGTCCCGTACTGTCTTGGTCTTGCTCAGACTAGTTGTTTTGTAACCAAAACAATAAGAATAAAACTCTAATTTCCAAATTGAAGTTTTTCAAAGAAACATCTGCAACAGGTAAGACATCTATTGTTCATTTTCTTTCCACATGGATCCCATATCAGAAAATCTGAGCTATCCTAATTTTATGACAGATCTAATGGCAGCATCAATGTTTTAACAGAAAAAAATAGGAACACGGATATATCAATATTGCACATCATTATTTTTGTAAATATTTTAATTTAATTGAGACAACCAAAAAAAGGAAAAAACGGGCAAGGATAATGGATGGATGGATGGATGAGGCAACCAGTGGTTAAGAATTTGCTGGGGGAAAAAAAATCAAACCATCCATAAAGTTCTCAACTGTGTATGAATTTAAATAGTAAAGGATGAAAAGTATAAATATTTTTAGATTTGAATCTCAACAAACCGTAACAGTAAGAGACAATTTTGCAGAAAAGTATTAACTTCTAGCATTTATTCACTTTATTACATCAAGAAAAGAGCATGTTTTCCTTTTTTCATCACAAACCTTTAACTCTCATAATTTTCATGAAGACTTGACCTTTATGGAAACAGGTTTCAAACTAAACTTCAATTTGAACATATACATATTAATAGATTTCTTAAGGTCAAACAAGGATGAGGGCAAAGCAGAAAACCTGAAGTGAAGTTTAAATAAAACTATTGTGGCATTTGTGATCTCAGAATATATTTTAGCTAATGGAAGTCAAAGGTTAGAGATTGTTGTCCTTTTCTGAATTCAAATGTTGGATTTTTAAAATGGGTTGCTTAAAGTTTTCTTGACTGTTGTGCACATTATGTGATATTTTTATGTAATAATGCAGCTAAAGTATATTAAATAGACTAAAATAAGTGAAAAGCAAAATAAGTTATAGGTGCAATGGGACTGAAGCACAGTATGGTTTACAGATCAAACTTTAAGTTCTTCTGATTAGATCACAAATCATTATAAGAAAATACAAATGTACCAATACAAATCAAGTCCCACGAGTAATAAGAGCATTTTTCAAATAGTTCAATCTTAAAATGATCAGGAAACTTCTTTCAAAATGAAAATAATTGAAGAAACCAGGCATGTCTAAGTATCAGCAGTGGAAAAACCACCTAAGTTCAGGATTTAATATGGTTTTACATAAGTGTTAGTGGCAGCACAAAATATAAGAACTGAATAATTCAGTGTTTCTTGACATACTGAATATGTAAAACACTAATTCTGAAGAGGGCCAATTTCCAATAAAGATCATCATCTATCATGATGCTATAAATTCTCTTCACATTTCAGCTAGTTTTCAGTTTCACAACGATCTTGTTTGTGATGTTTTCTGTCTCACACAACTCTACATTACAGCACATAACATCTGTGTTCATCCGGCTTAATCTCCCATGGCCACTTTTGTGTTGCTGTTTGCATCAGTTTACGTGCAGCTTAGTTTGTCAGTTTTGTTTCAAGGATTATGACAGAATATAATGTCTTTATTACGTCTCACTCAAAACTTTTCAGGACAGATTTATCATAATGGGACCTGTGCTTCAATGAAAAAAAAAAAAAAAGGTTATTAAATAAAACAACAAAAAAAGCCTCATTTGTTAGTTTCTATTTTGATCATTTTGTGTCCATGTACAGTTTGTTTGAGTCAGTATCCCTCCAAAGCTTTAGTTATGCACATATAGGAATAATTCTAAGTTTTACTGACAAAAATAAAATGGATTTTCTAAAATGTGTTAATTTTCATTCAACCTTTATTTAGGCAGGTTAATTTCATTGAGCCTCAAGGACTCATTTACAAGAGAGACCTGTCTACAAACTAAAGAATGATGACAACAGCAACAGTAGATTTTTCTTGAACAATCAACAATAGACAAACATAAGAGAGGCATACAGATACAGATTTCAATTTCTCTACTTCTGTACCAAGGTTCAGCTATAATTGTATAGCATACAAACTGCTGTCACATTAAATCCACTCAATTTCCCATACAAGCAAAGTAGTTGTTTAATTTTATAATTACATAATTTTGCCTGCAGCCAAGCCAAGCAGTATTTATTGCACTTGGGAATATCAGCTCTGTAAAACAGTCCTCCAGGGATGTTTATCACATGGTCAAGAGGCTGGATCCTGCTTACTGTTAGGGGAAAGTCCCTCTTATTACGTGAGTGGATGGGTCGTGGGTACCTCTAACTAATACAGTAATGTGGCGTCACTTGTGAGAGCACAAAGCAGAACCCTGAATACCAGCAGGGTCCTTGAAGGGACACAACCAGCAGCAGACAAACATCCAATTAGCAAAAGGAGTCCCTTCTCATCAGCCATGTGTTCACGGCTGATTAGAGGAGAACATTCAGTGCATCAGCTTCAGGCAAACAAAACCTTCCCTTGGGCACTTAATTTCCTCTCATAACCTTATTTGTGTCAATAAAAAATGTTTTATTATGATGCTAACTGTGAGACCACTTTGCAAAGTGTTGTGGAAAACCGGTGTAGAAAAGGACCAAATCAGTTACTGTACTGTATTGCACCTTTGTTTCTGCTCATGAAAGATCTCCACCAGAAGACGCAAATTAAAAGTGGTGAGCTGGGTCGGGCCTCCTCCAACACATCCTGGAGATGTCAGGAACTGAGAATTGACCCTTTTTTTAAATGGCTACAAAGTGTGCAGATGAATAAAAGTCTCTGGTGCTCCTCAGAGGTGTGGCTTTGTTCTGGTGATGGCACAGCTGCCTCCTGGAGCTCAGGGAACATCACCTGGTGAGTTAGTCAACACAATATCCACATTTTTTATTTTGCTCTGTATATAAAATAATTTGCTATTAATATTCACTACCCTTTATAGTTGGAAAAATATTTCTATTAATGACATCATCTACATTGTATATTTTGTATTCTGATTCATCACACATTATCATGATTCAGTGTTGTTGTTCGTCATGCTTTTCATTTCAGTATTATATGTTCAAAATATTTCATGACACAAATTTTGATAATCACATATAATCATTTCAATCTTTCCAAGTCCCTTAATTCCTTCACTATCTTGGCCTGTGATCCTTCTTGTATTTTAATCCAAATTTTTCCATTTTTTTGTCCAAGTAGAGAATATTTTATTCTGTTTTTTTAACAACCTTGCTTCTCGAGCAATATTGCCATTTTTCCTTGTTAAATGTTCATTAATATAAACATTTGTTTCCTTCAATTTTCTTGCCTGCATCAGTACATTATTTCTAACTTTTCTACTAATGAATTTTATGACAATTATTGGTTTATTTTTTTCCCTTATTACTGGGCAGGGTATGACACAATGAAAAATCAGCGTGATCCAGATCAATGCCATTGTCTTTCAAATTGACCACAACTTGTTCTTCCAGAGACTGTAGTTCTTGCTGTGAGCCATCCGCCATTGAATTATCACCAGCAGTCACTCTTGAAAATAACCAAGGCTTAACCTCGAGTCCAGTTATGACTAGATTGTCCTGTCTTGTGTTCTGTTCCAAATCATCTATTCTTTGCTCCAGTCCTATTATTTTTTTGTCTTTATTTACAATTTTCAGTTTCAACTGTTTGACTTCCTCAAACAAGCCCATTAAAAGTCTCTGTTGGGATGTCACATTTGCCAATTTGGTACTCATAAAGTTCAAGGATTTCCTGATTTCATCCATCTCTTCCGCATTCAAATTAGGCTGTTCCTTTTTTGTTTTGGATTTACCTGTCATTTTTCATGACAAAAAAATTTGCCCAATGGCAGAATCGCCACACTTTCTTTGACTTCTCAAAGCCTAATCCCGCAGCCCCACAAATCGTAGAATCCACGCTGGTTAATCCTCACCCGACACACACTCAGATTCCACACGTCTCAGAAAAATAGCAGCTCCTTGGAACCACCGCCGAAAGCAGACATCCAGCCGTCGGATCCAATTGTTTCCCCACCGCAACCGCTCCCACGCCGCTCCCACGGCAGACGCCAATATGGCCGGATTACCAGGCCCCAGCTGTTCGAAGAGTCGAAACACCAATGTGACGGAAGGCGAAGGTCGTCAAAAATCCACCTGCCTCTCCACCTCTCCACCAACCCTCCACCGCAGTCGCTCCCCCGCGACCGTTGCATACGCTAAGACTGCCGGACTCCCAGGCCCCAGCAGACTCAGGAACCAGATTCCGAAGGCGACGGAAGGCGAATTCCATCCAAAGAAAAACGGCAAAGGAAAAACACAAAACAGAAGGAAAGTGTTTTGTCCAAATTTCGTTTAGAAAAATTGTTCCAAAAAATTGTTTGATTAATTTAGACTAATTTTTGACTACCGAGGTGCGGCGACGTTCAAGCGCACGTCAGCATATGGCAGCCATCTTCAATCATCATGCTGTGCCTCCCTCATGTGCAACACATAGATCATTTGTGATCACTACAAAATGTAAATGGATGGTATTCATGTTAAATTTTAAAACAGACGCCAGCTGCATCACGGTGTGGTTTGGTGCATGTACTGCATCCTGTCACAAGAGACTCCAGCACATCGTGAGAGCAGCTGAGAAGATTGTCGGCTACCTCCTTCCCCTCACTACAGGACTTACACAGTAACCACCTCACTCGAAAAGCCCTCTGCATGGCAGGTGATCCCACACACCCACTACACAGCTGCTTCAGCCTGTTGCCATCAGGGAGGAGACTGTGGAGTCTCCAGGCTCGAACCAGCAGACTGAGAGAAAGCTCAGTTCATCAGGTAGTCAGGATGCTAAACTCTCTGCCTGCTCGTCCTTCCCTCCCTCTTGTTCTGCCTTAACACACACACACACACAAAAAAAACTTTCACACATTACCACACAACACATATTTTAAACTCTGGACTCTGTATCATCAAAACGGGTTATACACTCAACTCACGGTCATGTGCTCATTCAATGTGCACTACTTCTCATATTTGCACTACTGTTTGTATTACATCACTGTCTATAGTCATACTACTGTTTACATTTATCACTACTGTTTACCCTGATGCATCCTCAATAATCCAGATAGAAAAATCTAAAAAAGCTAAGTCTGGTCCTCTGGACATTCAAAAAACAAAACTACTACTGTAAACTACTGTTTACATTTATCACTACTGTTTACATTCATCACTACTGTTTACATTTATTACTACTGTTTACATTTACACTACTTTTTATATCCACACTACTGCTGATATATATATATATATACA
>JBBPBX010006685.1:25653-46572 GCA_038048925.1 Garcialebias charrua
GTCACTGTGACCTCCTGTCTTGTGTTTGAACTGTGTTCTGTTTGATCTACAGCTTCTCTTAAAGAATTTGCAGTTTGAAGATGGGAAGATGATCCCTGCGTCTAAGTACTTCTCTTCTGGAGAAAGCTCCAGCGTGGAGCTGACCGACGAGGAGACAAAGATGGCAGAAGAAATCAGGGCAAGTCAGCAACAGTGTTCTTTGGTTTCACATAGACAACATCAAACTTGCCATGATTAAGTACATTTTTATTTTATTTTTAATTAAAGACCATCTGGAAGGGCATCCTCAGCAACGTCCCAGCCATTGAAGACACCACAGACTTCTTTAAGTCTGGAGCAGCCTCCATGGATGTTGTTAGGTAAGGTGTGTGTGTGTGGGGGGGGGGGGTACAGTGTTGTGCAATGTGAATCAAGCTACCGTATTCTCCGGCCGATAAGTCGCACCGGAGTATAAGTCGCACCAGTCCAATTATGTCCAATGAAGTGGAAAAATCCACGTATAAGTCGCACCTCACGGCACAAAACGAGCACGCGCAGCAACAACAGACCTGCAGTGCAGCAAACAGACCTGCATCTCTTTGATCTTTAAAGATAAACACATAAAAAATATATTTTTGTTAGCTGACATTACAGTAAAAGTGTGTCTCAGTTTAACTTTTCTTGATAAATGCACTTTGACGGTTAAAAACCATTAAATTAAGTGACCATTTTTTGACCAAAGTGGAAAAAAAAAAAAACGAAAAATCCACGTATAAGTCGCACCGGCCTATAAGTCGCAGGGCTCGGAAATGTAGGCAAAAAGGTGCGACTTATAGGCCGGAGAATACGGTACTCATTTTTGGGAAATATTAATTTCCCAAACATTTTGCCAGTATTGTAATCGGGATTATTAAAACAATCTTCACTGAGATTAGAAACATTTTTTGCAGCTGAAGAACACTGAATTTCCTCTAAGATCTATTTTTTACTTTACACAAACCTGTTGAACTTTCCCTTTATTGACATCCATCCGTCCGTCCGTCCATCCATCCATCATTTTCTGCCCGTTCTGAAGTCGGGTCTTGGGGGCGGCATCTTGAGCAGGGAGGTCCAGACATCTCTTTCCACAGCCACCTCTTCCAGCTCTTCTAGGAGGACTCCAAGGTGTTCTCAGGCCAATGGAGAGACACACTGCAGGAGCTAAATGAGAACATCAGCTCGCCTCTAAACAATCATAATAATAATAATAATGTCACATTTGTCATCTGTGTATGTTTTCCATACAAGACGAAATTAGTCTCTGCATTTAACCCAACCACCACCAGGTGGGGCAGTGGGCAGCTATTGAAAGCACCCGGGGGGCAATTTGGGGATGAGCTGTGCCGCCCATAGACACCACAAGGTATGCAGTGACTGGGGATCGAACCTGGGTCCTTCGGGTCCCAAGTCGGCTCCCCTGCCTCTACACCATCTTGGCCCCCAATCATCCAGAGGCTTTTTACATGGTGGCTGGTGATTTTAATCATGTAAACCTGAAAGACACTCTGCCAAGATTTTATCAGCATTTCACTATACCATCCATCCATCCATCCATCCAGCCATCCATCTATCCATTGGCCTCGTTGCTGTTTTAAGTACCGTATTTTTCGGATTATAGGTTGCACCGGAATATAGGTCGCAGTGTCCAATTATTGCCAAAAAATTGGAAAAATCTATAAATGGGTTGCACCGGATTATCCACCTTATTCCTACGCCCCATGATGCTTTGCGCGAATTATGTGAACGACTTCCCCGAAAGTCAGAACCGGCACTTTTGTTACACGCTAGCAACGCGCTAACCGGTTTTCGTCAGAGGTTTTAGGTCATAAAATATGTGGGAACACAAACTATCACAACTCAAATGTAGAGATATTGTTTTACCGCTACCTACAGCTGTTGAGGGGTGGGAGGACGACTTGAAGAAGTGGCCGAAAATAACGTACACTAGCATGTTTAGCTACTAGCATACTTAGCTACTTTGACAGTTGCTTCAGATGGCGAAGCGATGAGCAATCTGAAAAGCTCTGAAGCTTATTAGTATCTTCACAGTAACAAGGTTGGTCCTGTTATGTTAAGAGAGGTGGGACACTTTATTTAAACAAACATAAAGCCCAGTCTAAGCATTAAAACTCCACATCACCAGGTCCAGCTAACAATGATGTTGCTTTGGACTTTTGAGCTGCAAGATGTTTATCTGGACACCAACTGAGCACCTGGAGCTTGACATTTCTTTTGACAAAGACTTTACTGATTCACAAATGAAGCACCTTGAGAACTTTTAATAAAATACAGTAAATGAAAACAAATAATGAAATAGACAGGAAACGATCTTTAAAAACTTGATAATGACAAAAGTGACATTTAGATAGAAACAGTAGTTTAATCCAAAATTAACTGATATAGTGCACACAAAAACCTAACCTTGTAAGAAGGTTAACAGTCAACTATTGTACATAACAAATTAATCATTTTAGCAAATACTTTTCTAATGTAATATAGTTAACATATCCTTTAAAAAAACATGTTAAGAGTTGTGTTACGTTTACAGCAAGTACACCAGTACTGTACATGTTTGAGAAAAATGTTTACATTTAATGTCTTCTCACTTCTCACTTGAAATAAGCTGGCATCCTTTGCGTGTGAATGCTGGAATGATTAAATTGACACCATAGCTCTTGCAGCAGGTCCCTCACTGTGAAACCACGATCACCCATCACCTCATCTCCAGCACGCAGATAGTCCAGAAACCCAGAGTTCTGTGTTATATACCTGTCACTGCATTTACCACCATAAGCATCTGAAATAAACATGATTATTCCAGAGGGAGAAACAGCCAATAAATATTTCACAGTGTTATTTGCATGTATGATTCACTTCTGGAGTCCAAGTGGGGCGGCCGTGGCGTAGTGGTAATGGCAGTCGTCCCCCGATCGGAAGGTTGGCGGTTCGAATCCCGGTTCCCCATACCATGTGTCGTTGTGTCCTTGGGCAAGACACTTAACCCCTGAGTTGCTCCCGGTAGGACTGGAAAGCACCTTGCATGGTAGTCTGCCGCTACCAGTGTATGAATGTGTGTAGCATTCAATGTGTGTAGCGCTTTGAGATTTTCACTAATGAAAAGCGCGTTATAAATTGAATTCATTATTATTATTATTATTATTAAGTATTTAGCTTTCTGCAAAACATGTTGCTTTAATTGTTTCACGGGGCAACCATATAATAAGGTTGTTGGTTTGTTCTGACATTATGTCAATCCACATTCCAACAGTCATGCTGCATGTGACTGGTGGTGTTGAGCAGCTCCACACTCTCATCAAGCCCATCTGAAAGTAAAAGTACATTATACAAACATTAGGGTTCATTTATGAACACACACACACACACACCTATATTATATATATATATATATATAAACACACACCTATATTATATATATATATAGATATATAGATAGATATGTATAAATAAACGCACACACAGCATACATATAGGTGCGTGTGTTTATTTGCCAGTTATGAACGAAAATATTAGTATAATTTAATTACTGACTACATAAAATCATAACACTAAAAGCTGTCTCTTAAATCATACCTGGTGTTCTCGATCCTCTGGAGGATACGGTGACTTTTTTCAGGTGGTTTCTCGTAGCCCAGCCACAAAGAAGGATGCGGGTTTTTCTTATCGGAGCATGTTCAACACACACTAGTTGCAGCCACAAATTCAGCTTCGTCTGATTATTCGTACAGCCACGAACAGCGCAACAGGTACCCGAGCTCCTCAAGACATCTTCGTGACAATATTAGCTCAAAATAACAGAAAACAGAACTTTAACAGAACTTCTACGATGCGCGCAGATTAGCAAGCAAACAACGAGGAGCCAATGCAAAAATTCTACTTCCGGGGTCAAACGGAAGTACGACACATTATCGCTTCTACAGTGACACCCCCAAGAATAAGGTGGATAGGTCGCACCTACGTACCGCCGACGTAACGCGTCATCCACCGCTGACGCGCCGCGTGACCTCTGAGTCAACCCGGCAATATGGACCGAGTGTTTAGCTCTGCTGCTAATGTCTGCCAGAAGCTAACAGAAGCTAAACACGAGACGATTCCGTCTCTGAAAACACAAATTAAAAAAATCGAATTTTATGTCAAATGTTTTATCGAGACCATAGTAACGTACATTAAAGGTCCACCGACATGATTTTTTTACTATTCATAAAATTGCTCAAAATATATATATTTTATCATTTAAATATGTTCCTTTATGCAAATAAAATGATAAATCACTTTAATTTTGCTTTAAAAGTGATTTTGAACTTCAAGCCGTGTTTAATCATGGGAAATCTGATTACACCCGAACGCACCATCTGTGATGTCACACCGGGCAGAGCTCTGGGCTTGTCACAGTGTGCAGGTATGAGCAGCTCGACATGAAGGTAAGTCTGATACAGCATCAGACCTAAATTAGATCCTGTTGTTTCTTGTTCCATCACCCAAACTATTTTCTGCTTCCCAAAATGAAGACAAATAGCTCAAATCTTCACATAGATTGTTAAATTCGTCGGGTTTTAAATGGTCCGCTATTAAAGAGACCAGAGCCCTCTGCCCAGTGTTACGTCACAGATGGTGCGTTCGTGTGTAATTGGATTTCCCATGATTAAACACGGCTTGAAGTTCAAAATCACTTTTAAAGCAAAATTAAAGTGATTTAGCATTTTGTTTGCAAAAATGAACATATTTAAATGATAAAAGATATATATTTTGAGCAATTTTATGAAAATTAAAAAATCATGTCAGTGGGTCTTTAAAGCTCTTATAATTACTCTGTAAGCAGAAAAAATATACACCGAGTGGTTTTGAAGCTATTTATAACGTAAACAGAAGTACACAGATAAAAAACGAATGCTAACACGAGACGAGTCCGCTTCTGACACGAATAAAAAATCGAATTTTATGTCAAATGTTTTCTCGAGGGGGGGAAAGCGGTACGCGACCAACACCATTTATGGTGGGGATGGCCTGCTGTTGACCTCAACTCGGGATGTTGTGAGTCGGTGGGCGGAATACTTCGAAGACCTCCTCAATCCTACTGGCACGTCTTCCACTGAGGAAGCGGAGCCTGGGGACTTTGGGTCGGGCTCTCCAATCTCTGGTGCTGAGGTCGCCGAGGTGGTTAAAAAGCTCCGCGGTGGCAAGGCTCCGGGGGTGGATGAGATTCGTCCTGAGTTCCTTAGGGCTCTGGATGTTGTGGGGTTGTGTTGGCTTACGCGACTCTGCAATATCGCGTGGACATCGGGGGCAGTTCCCTTGGATTGGCAGACTGGGGTGGTGGTTCCCCTATTCAAAAAGGGGGACCGTAGGGTGTGTTCCAACTATAGAGGGATCACACTCTTAAGCCTCCCTGGTAAGGTCTATTCAGGGGTTCTGGAGAGGAGGGTCCGTCGGATAGTCGAACCTCGGATTCAGGAGGAGCAGTGTGGTTTTCGTCCTGGTCGTGGAACACTAGACCAGCTCTACACCCTCAACAGGGTCCTGGAGGGTGCGTGGGAGTTTGCCCAACCAGTTTACATGTGCTTTGTAGACTTGGAAAAGGCATTCGACCGCGTCCCTCGGGGGGTTCTGTGGCGGGTACTCCGGGAGTATGGGGTACCAGGCCCATTGATATGGGCTGTTAGGTCCCTGTACGACCGGTGTCAGAGCTTGGTCCGCATCGCTGGCAGTAAGTCAGGCTCGTTTCCGGTGAGAGTTGGACTCCGCCAAGGTTGCCCTTTGTCACCGATTCTGTTTATAACTTTTATGGACAGAATTTCTAGGCGCAGCCAAGGTGTTGAGAGGATCCGTTTTGGTGGCCTTAGAATCGCTTCTCTGTTTTTTGCAGATGATGTGGTCCTATTGGCTTCATCAGCTCGTGATCTACAGCTTTCGCTGGAGCGGTTTGCAGCTGAATGTGATGCGGCCGGGATGAGGATCAGTTCCTCCAAATCCGAGGCCATGGTCTTGAGCCGGAAAAGGGTAGCGTGCCCTCTCCGGGTCGGGGAGGAGGTCCTTACCCAAGTGGAGGAGTTTAAGTATCTCGGGATCTTGTTCACGAATGAGGGAAAACTGGAGCGTGAGATCGATAGGCGGATAGGTGCAGCGTCCGCAGTGAAGCGGGCGCTGTACCGGTCTGTCGTGGTGAAGAGAGAGCTGAGTCAAAAGGCAAAGCTCTCAATTTACCGATCGATCTACGTTCCCACCCTCATCTATGGTCATGAGCTTTGGGTTATGACCGAAAGAACAAGATCTCGGATACAAGCGGCTGAAATGAGTTTTCTCCGCAGGGTGGCTGGACTCTCCCTTAGAGATAGGGTGAGAAGCTCAGTCATCCGGGAGGGACTCGGAGTAGAGCCGCTGCTTCTCCACATCGAGAGGAGCCAGTTGAGGTGGCTCGGGCATCTGGTTAGGATGCCTCCTGGACGCCTCCCTGGTGAGGTGTTCCGGGCATGTCCCACCGGGAGGAGACCCAGAGGAAGACCCAGGATACGCTGGAGGGACTATGTTTCTCGGCTGGCCTGGGAACGCCTTGGGATTCCCCCAGAGGAGCTGCTCCAAGTGGCTGGGGAGAGGGAAGTCTGGGCCTCCCTACTTAGGCTGCTACCCCCGCGACCCGACCCCGGATAAGCGGAAGAAAATGGATGGATGGATGGATGTTTTCTCGAGACCATAGTAACGTACATTAAAGCCTTATAATTACACTCTGTAAGCAGAAAAAATATACACCGATTGGTTTCGAAGCTATTTATAACTTACCTGAAACAGATATACATCCACAAGTTAACAAGCTATGCTAATAAAATATATTTTATTTTATTTTATCTCAAACATCTAATAAAGCTACTCACTTGTAAACGTCCACACTGTGATTCCATTCCATTCTATAAGTTTCAGAAAAATCCGCTGAGTGGTTCTTGACTTATCTTGCTAACAAACAGCAAAGAAACAGAGCTAACAAAGCTACATCCAGAACAGGAGGCCGACAGTCAGTCCGAGCAGAGGAGCTTTTTTTCGGACACATGAGCTGGAAACGGTCTTCTTCTTCTTCTTCTTGGGTCAGTGTACTCCTCTGGAAGTGGTACTGCATTGCGCCCCTAGCGGCCGAAAGTGGTACTGCACCATTTTCTGCCAAACAGAAAAGGCTCATAACTGAGTCAAAAATTGGTCTAAAAATATGGAAAAAAATCCATAAATAGGTCGCACCGGATTATAGGTCGCAGGCCTTGAAAAAAACCCATAAAAAGGTGTGACCTATATTCTGAAAAATACGGTACTCTATAAATAAAATGGTATGGTATGGTATCCATCCATCCAGCCATTATCTTCCGCTTGTGCTGAAGTCGGGTTGTGGAGTGTTGTATACTCCGAGTCACAGATAACGTGAGATGTTGGTATGTCACCAAACCAACACGAGGAAATAACACACTTTATACTTTATACTAGTGCTTCTCAGTTATTTTCTGTTACGCCACCCCAGGAAGAAGTAAACATTTTGCCCCCCCCCCCAACTCTCAGCCACAACTGTAAATGGTATAATTTGTTTATAAAATTGTTATAAGTACACCTCTGCATAACACTGTGTCCTTATTAACATTTTTTTAAAGAATAGATCAACTTACAACAAAGAATACCGTAACTTTATTAACATTGTTTTTAGTTTGTAACAGAAACAACTTAAAGTGCATCAATTTAACTGAAGAAAAAAAACATAAATCCTTATTTAAACTTTAAACATTTTTGACCATTTGATACTGAAAAATTTAATGAAATACAACCAATAAATAGTAATAAATTCAAATTGATCAGCAACATTTTAACTCGGTGTTATATAAAACACTTTGACCTATAAAACAACAATGAATAAAACAATTTGTGCTGATTTGTTTTTAATCAGAATGAGGAAGTCAGGATCAATGAGCACACTCATCTATAAAACTAAAAAAAAATTGTCAACGCGAAGAGGAAAGAGGGGGCAGGTAAACCTCTCGCTTTGAGTTTATTCTTTGTAGCATTTGTTTTGTGGGTGACGTCCAGAGTAGGGGTGGGCGATATTACCAAAAAATGATATCACGATATATTTTTTGAAATACCCCGATAACGATATCAGACGATATTTCACAACAGTCACCAGAATACAAAAAAAATATTCATATTTAACAAGCAAAAATATATATACCGCACCAGCCGCCACTGAGGTGTGCGGTAATGACTATTCTAACACTTTAACACATTTTAAAAGAGCATACAGTAAATAAAAATAATAATTTCTTACTTTAAGCGGCAGCTTCTGTCATCAGTTTGCTGTTAGCTCCAGCTGTTAGCTCCAGTTGTTAGCACCGCTGCGTTACGTCTGAGCTTCGCAGCTTTCTGTAGCACCACGCAGTTTAAACCCTTTACAGAAGGACTGTTAGTATCCTAACTTCATACAGTTGGAGACAGAAAAAGTTTTAATGACTTACCGACGCCGCAGTCTGTGCGCGCCGCGTTCAGCTGTTAGCATTTTAGCCCCCAAACCCGCAGCTCCGGGCAGTCCGGTTTAGCTGCACGCACCTCCTAAAAGGTTGTCGGCTTTATTATTCCAAGTTAGCTCGTTGCCCCCCGATGTCTTCGGCTTCCAGTCCGACATCGAGGCGAGCTCCAGGGACCTCTGATCGCACAAAGCCGGCTGCCCGGTGAAGCTACGATGCAACTATGAGGCTAATGCTAGCTCGTTCCTCCTCCTCGCGGTGTGCGCGCGCATGCGTATTAACAAAATGTAGGGCATCTCCACATGAAGGCAGTCTCCACGGAACACCGGCTGCTGTCTGCTGCTTCACGCGGTCCGCGTTCCTCCACAAAACCACCGTTATCGCAAAGTGACGCAGTCAAATGACGTCATCATAGGATGCCGCGATATAATTTTTTTCACCGGTGTCAAAAAATCCACCGGTATTATCGTAAACGAGACGATATGGCCCACCCCTAGTCCAGAGTGTCATAGAAAAAGCAGCAGAGGTGTCAAGAGTTATTTATTCATCGTCTCAGCAGCAGAGGGGAGCGACGCGGTTCATTCATGGCTCCCAAAACGCCAAGGCAGCAATATTTGTTCATAACTTTATTAGTAGTAAGCCTGAGAGATACAAGCAAACAGCTGCAGGAACGCACGCAACAAAATGAGAATGATGCAAAAAACAAAAAAACTACTCCATGCAGCAAAACAAGCATGTTCCCCTGGGTCACATGCACCCACCTGGCATCGCCGGCGCGCCCCACTATTTGAGAAGGACTGGTTTATACCAACATACAAGAAGCATATAGAACCGTATCACACCCCCAACTTGGCCTCTCTGACCACATCATCTTCCTGGCCACTGTCTACCACCCCCCACTGAGACGTTCCAGACACAGAGAGATCATCATCACTGTGTGGACCAGCGACAGTGACTCTGTACTGCAGGACTGTTTTGCATGCACAGACTGGCAGGTCTTCAGGGAGGCCGCAGTAAATGAGGGAGAACTGGATCTGGAGAAATACACATCTGCTGTCCTCGGATACATCAGCAAGTGTCTTGAAGATGTTACCACCACCAGGACCACGATGTGCTACCTGAACCAGAAACCCTGGCTGAATGCAGAGGTCCATACTCTGCTAAGAGCAGGGATGATGTCTTCAGGTCTGGAGACTCACAGGAACTGGGGAGGACAAGGAAAGAACTAGCTGCTGGTATTCAGAGGGCCAAAGCAACATACGCACAGAAGATCCAGGGGCATTTCTCCTCACAGGACCCAAGGAGCATGTGGAGGGGCATTAAGTGCATGACAGACTATAAAAGCAAAGGTGCACAATGCCCTATGGACCCATCTCTTCCTCATGCTCTTAACGGGTTCTATGCCCTCTTTGAAGACCCAAATAGACCACCCAGCAGCAGACTCACCTAAACATCTGAAGAGAAGTTCCTCAGCGTGATCCCAGCAGAAGTAAGGAGGACCTTCAGGAGGATTAATCCTCACAAAGCCACTGGCCCAGACAACGTCCTGGAGAAGGTGCTGATCAGCTCTGTGAGGTGCATGATGGGGTGCTCTCCCAGAGAATTTTGAATAAAGTAGATGGCATTTCCTGCATTCTGGTGTATTTTACAAAGGTTTATTACAGTAGATTAAGGCCCTGTACACACGTAGCCGTTTATCAGTAAAACCGAACAGTTTATCATGCGGTTTGGCCTTTGATCCACACGTGAACTCCGGTTGATGCAACTATAAACGAATAATAACAAAACTCCGACCAAAGTGGAGATTTGAGAACTCTCCGCGTTCGAGTCTGCGTGTGGACTTTCAGAACCGGAGGTTTCTGCTCCACCTCCTCCAGCTGCTGCGGCGCTGACAGTCACATAATGCTCTAAAAAAAAGTGCTAAAAAGTCAACATACCTGCTCTGACATGATTCCCAGTCGACAGCTTCCTGCGTTTTATTAATTTTGTACTCCAACAAGGTATTTAATAGTAGTCCAACCTTGCGGTCTGTCCACACAAACTAAAGAAAATAAATAAATAAATAACAGGAAGTCGCGGCTGAAGTTGGAGGGTTGTGACAGCACTACACTGCCACCTATGGGTTCAGCATATTCTTTACAACGCTCTCTGGTGAAATAAAACGGGACATGTAGACAAACATTTTAAATATTCGAACATGTATGGACAGAGATATTTTTTTGTGCAAATATTCGTTTTTCAAACACCAGGCTACGTGTGTACAGGGCCTAACAGTCAACTCATTATTGAAATGACTTTAAAGCTGCAGCTCTGCAGATAAGAGGAGTTGACTTCAGGACAATTTGAGGTCTCTGATTGGTCAGTTGCTGACATGTCTACTAGATTGATTGACAGGTGGCACTGCTTGTGCAGAAGAAAAAAAATATTTTACTGATCGTTTAACCCCAAAAATACACTACACGCGGCTCCGCCCCGCTCCGCAGGTCGCAGCTGTGCGAGTCCAATTTCCACTACCTGCGCTCAGCTCAGGTCCGAGTGGATGCGCCGCTCCGAGACGCATGCGCGGGAATTGCGAGATCGCGCGATAAATCAAGTGATAAATAAGTAAGTCAGAACAAAACAATTCACTCGGTGGAAGAAGAGAGAACAAGTAGAGACTGCTGCCTTGATCTTCTCTCGTAAATGAGCTACAGGACATGGTTTGAGCAACAGGAAGTGATGTATTACATTTCAGAATAAAATACTTTATTTATTTCTTGTATTTCTTTTTATTTCTTGTATTGCGTTTGTAGGCGTAGTCATAAATGATAGTTTGACAGCATTTTTGTACAAATAAATCCGTATAGAGCTAGGATTAGTCCGCCCGTGGTGATTTTATTTTGTAAATACGGAAGTTGTGCTCGTTCCTTTTCCTGTTGGTGCGACGTAATCTTCAAAAGTTGACTCCGGCACAGCTCCGGCGTCCGGCAGAAATAGAAAAATTTCTAATTTTGACGGACTGCCGTCCGCTCTCCGCAGCTCGCCGCCGCCGTGCGGAGCCAGTGTAAATTCTGTCATTGATTATAATGGGTGCGTATTTGCTGCGGAGGTCGGACCGGAGCGGGGCGGAGCTGCAACGCGTGTAGTGTATTTTTGGCGTAAGACCGTCATAATTTATTCCATATTTCTTCCATATTCCATATGTTTGGGGCGGCCGTGGTGTAGTGGTAATGGCAGTCGTCTCCCGATCGGAAAGTTGGCGGTTCGACTCCCAGGACCCGCACCATGTGTCGTTGTGTCCTTGGGCAAGACACTTAACCCTGAGTTGCTCCCGGTAGGACTGGAAAGCACCTTGCATGGTAGTCTGCCGCCACCGGTTTATGAATGTGTGTAGCATTCAATATATGTGTAGCACTTTGAGATTTTCAGTAATGAAAAGTGCGTTATAAATTGAATTAATTATTATTATTATTATTATCATATGTTGGTGAATCGAAGGTTTGAGAACTAGTTGTCATATGGTGTTTGAACTGATGAAGAACTGACCTCTCTGCATGCAGGTTGGTGGAGGAGATCAAGCAGAGGTGTTCGGGCATCCAGCTGCAGAATAAAGATGTGTACATGGCCACCACCTTCCAAGACTTTATCCAGATGCTCGTCCGTAAGCTAAGAGGAGAGGACCAGGAGGAGGATCTTCTCGTTGATTATGTGAGCTTGTGATAGTCATCCAGGGAGCAGGCTCCTTTCATCTGCTGTTCTAAATGGGGTAATCTTTTTTCCTTTTTTACCCAGGTAACCAAAGAAGTGAACAACATGACAGTAAAAATGCCGTACCAGTGTTTTATCAATGGCAAGTTTGAGGATGCAGAAAACGGAAAGAGTTATGATACCATCAATCCTAATGATGGGTCTGTAAGTTTCACATTAACAAATTAATTCATTTTCTAATTTTGGGTCTTATCAACTACAAAGTAACATTGGGATACGTACAGTGGTGCTTGAAAGTTTGTGAATCCTTTTTAATTTTCTATATTGCTGCATAAATATGACTTAAAACATCATTAGATTTTCACACAAGTCCTAAAATAGATAAAGAGAACCAGTTAAACAAATAAGACCAACATTTTATATTTGGTCATTTATTTACTGAGGAAAATTATCCAATATTACAAATCTGTGAGTGGTAAAAGTATGTGAACCTCTAGGATTAACAGTTAATTTGAAGGTGAAATTAGAGTCAGGTGTTTTCAATCAATGATGATGATCTGGTGTTAGTGGACACACTGTTTGATTTAAAGAACATGGATCTATCAAAGTCACAACATGTTGGTGGAAGTGGATCATGACAGAACACAGGAGATTTTTGAGGAGCTCAGAAAAAGAGTTGTTGATGCTCATCAGGCTGGAAAATGTTACAAAACATCTCTACAGAGTTTGGACTCCACCAATCCACAGTCAGACAGATTCAGACAGATTGTGTACAAATGGAGGACATTCAGGACCATTGTTCCCCTCCCCAGTAGTGGTGGACCAACAAAAGATCACTCCAAGAGCAAGATGTGGTGGGCGAGGTCACAAAGGACCCCAGGGTAACTTCTAAACAACTGAAGGCATCTCTCATTGACTGAGGTTGATGTTCACTATCAGGAGAACATTGAACAACTATGCTGTGCATGGCAGGGTTGAAGGAGAAGACACTGCTCTCTAATGCCTCTTATCAACAGGTCTGGTTCCTGTAAGGTCCCATTGTGGCTAGTTTGGGCCAGTTCCTATGGGACCGGTTTATTTCTGTATCCATGCGCGCATTAGGACCCCTTTGGTGGGCGTGAAGTTCTCCTGCAGTGGGCGGGTAGTTCTCCTGCAGTGGGTGGATCATTAATATCAACGCTTCTAACCAGCTGGTGGCGCTAGTGATACATTAAGCTCTTTACGAACCACCACTAACAATAGAAGAAGAAGAGCTGGGGAAAACAACACACAACAAAATGGATGACCTCGTTGCTTTTTTCAACGTTCTGCTTTGCCTGTTGCTTTTTCAAAGAGTAGAAGAACTGAGCAGAGTTGGGAGGGAAGCGATTTTCAATCACAGAAGACACGTTATTTTCAGGCGTCGAAGAGAACTTCTGTTCAGACGTTTAACAGCAATCCGAACCATGGAAAGGCTGCGTTTATCCACACAAAACACTGAACAGTCTGGAGCAAAGTAGAGTTTTTGAACGTTTAAATGAAGTTTCCATAGCATAGCATAGTTCATTACTTATTAATAAACTACATTACATTGGACTCTGGAAAAACCTTTTAGTGTTTATGCTTAACCTTGCAGCTTATTAAATTAAGCTATCGCACATTATCTCAACAATTGAAGTGATGTTTAGCAAGAGGAAGCTAGGCTTTTTTAACTTCGATTTGATCCTCTATCCATTAAAAAACTACATGATTTGAAAAACATGGCTATAGTGTTTTAAATTTAAATCCTGCTGTGCTCCATTTTACCAGTCAAACTCACGGAGATATTTTTTGACCTTGGGTAAACATGCTGCAGAAGCTGCTGGATCCACAGGATGGACATCAGGCCACAGGTGTTTGAGATGCTATGATGGAGAAACTCCTGAATGAGGATGATTATAAACAGATTACACAAATCCTACACCTTTATAACTGTACTGCTATGTAGATTGATTTACAAAACATGGAAATAATGTATTATGGCTACAATTTCCAGTACTCATTACAGAAAAAACAAAACAATAGAAAAGCTACTCCTTATTTGTAACTGTCACTAATCATCTGAGGACCTTTGTCAATTTAATGAAAAATAGTGTGTGTGTGTGATTCAAGTTATAAAGCTGTGCTTTGCCGTGAGCTTGGGTTATGGAGATTGACACATGCCGAACAATCTCCATTTTGCAAGCTTACAGAACGCCACAGCTTTATAACTTTATTCACACACTCCATTTTTCATTAAATTGACATTGCTCCTCAGATGATTAGCGAAATGTCTTCACTTCAAATGAAAGTCTTTTTTTTTTTTTATCCATTTTGGTTTGGATTTGACATGTAAAGGATAACATAGAATCTTCACCAGTGTCGTTATAGGTTAAAAAAAAACAAAGTTACTTTGCTTATCCTACACTATTGACTTACAACAAAAATGCTGTAAGCGCTTCACTTTTGAAGATAAGATGGAAGCACAACTTACAATTGTGTTTTTATTAGAAATTAAGGCATACAAAACAAGAAAAAACTTTTTTAAGGTTTAGAAATATACATCTCTCGTAACTTATCGGTTTGCCATGGAACGGGCAACCGTTTCCAGCACCCCAAGGAGCGCTTGATTGAAAGCAGCCCTCTGGTCAGCCTCCTGCCTTCGTTGTGCTGCTTCCTCTCTTCTTAAAGCCATTTCCTCCCTCAGAATGGCTTGCTCCTGCTCCCTCGCTGCGTCAGCTTGACGTTGACTCTCCGCAGCAGCGGCCTCACGTGCTTTTTGGGCTTCCTCGATGGTTAACCGGAAGTGTTCCTCTCGCTGTGCCCGGTTCTTCTCCTCCTGTTCAGTCTGAGCTGTAATAAAGCTTTCAGCTACAGTTGTCGCTTTGCGCTTTCTATGACCTAGATAGAACAAACAAGAAAATGGCTGTTAGACAATGAAGTACAGAATGATACAGTTTTTAAATACGTTATTGAAGTTTTAGTTCCTGCTAATTTTGAAAAAAGATCGTAACATCAGGAATATGATTCTCTTCATAAAGCAATCTTGCACCTTTATGGTGGTAAGCAAGTGGGTATAAACAAATGACATGTATTCTTTTTCAAGAGTTTGTGTGAATTTAGAAAAAGAACAAGGCCATCATAAAACAACAAAAAAAAAACACACTGAATAATATGAATTATAAACTTGATGAATGAAAGTTAAAGTAATAAATGAATAATACATTTTAGCATTAACACAATTGAATAATTGATAATGTAGTTTTACTACATGTACGTTGTTTTACAAGAAAATAGTAAACACAACACAAAATTACTATCAACGTGATGTTAGACACGTTTGGTGCTGCTTCATACCTAGTAAGGGGTGTTGGGTGGGGCCTTTCTGCTGCGTGTTGACCGGCGGAGTGGATGTAGAATTCCTTGAAGCTGTACTTGGAGATTCAGTGGTCGGGGAAGGGTTTGAAGTGGGAAGGCTTGGAGAGTCAGAAACAGAATCTGAAGAGCCTTCTTCTTCTTCATGGACACTGTCTGCATCAAAAAAAGAGTGCAAAAACAGAAACAAAGTACAGTTAACATTGATGCCAAGTAATGACGACGTAACAGTGTGAGCCTCATTTGTTAAGATAGTGTATATACAGAATTTCTTGAATTAATTCTAATAGCTATTAATATAAATTTAATGCCATTACAATGTTTTTAATACTACTACAACACTGAGCTGGAACCATTGTATTTCAGTTCAGAGCAACTAATAGTAAAGTGATAAATTACTGTAATTTTCTTCCTAAAGTTTGGTAGTAAATGTAGTTTTATAACTATTTTTGTATGCTGGATACATCAAGTTGCTTCTTGCCTCAATAAAAAGCACTGACCTACTTGTTATTTAAATCTAACCCACGGCAAATAGTTATTTAACTTTTCACACACACAACATAACTCTAATGGCAAACAAAAAACTTGAAACTTGAAACCAGAATAGTTTAAAATAATTCATCATTGAACACATGCAAAATTCAAATAGAGGGGGGAAAATAATAACAGCTGTACTGTATATTTCTGCCTGTAAGTCTCTGTTTTTAACAAAATTTACATGCCCTGGGACTTATAGGCCAAAGTGACATATTTATCGAATTTTTCCCATATTTATAAACCATTTTTGGACAGATATAACCGTTTCCATTTAGACTAAACCAAAAACAGCTGCACCACCCCGGTGAATTTGACCATTAAAGTGCATTTATTAAGCAAATGATAGACTGACACGCAACTCTGCTATAATTTACAGCTAAGAAACAATTCTTTAGGAGCTTTTTTGTTGTTAAATTTAAGATAAACGAGCGCATGCCTTCTTCCTTGTTGTTGTCGTCCCGCACGCGCGTGCAACAGCACCAAGCGCCAAACTATCTTTACAGCAGATTATTAAATCACGTTTTTAGTAAGAAAACGTTAGACTGAGACACACCTATGCTATAATTGACAGCTAAATAATTGTTTATGTATTTTTCTTCAGAGAAAGGGGCCGCTCCGAGTCCTCCCTCCATCTTTTTTTTTTTTCAGAAAAGCCTCTCGGCTGTTGCTGAAGTCTCCGGTGGTTTTTCAGTCCAAAAACGCTCAGAGAGTTGCATGACTCACTGGAAATATGTTTAAAGTTATAAAACACTCACCATCTACTATAGACTCCAGAAGAGAAGTGCTCCTCCGACTTGTTGTTCTCGATTTTTGGCAGCATGGCAGCTTGCATTTCCTGGAAGACTTCTTCTTCTTCTTCTTCTTCTTGGCGGATTGCAAACAACGTTCAGGTGCATACCGCCACCTACTGGAGAAGACTGAATCTCCGCCCTCCGACCTAGGACTACGCCCCCTGACCAATCAGTGACCACACTGTGCTGATGTCATAACTGGACCCATGAGAACTGGTACTTTGTACCTAGTTGAGGCAGGCACCAAAATAGGACCGGTTTCTCGTGAACAGGACCCTGTGGGTACACTCCATAACTAGTTGTTAACTAGTTACGAACGAGCCCGAACGAGCGCCAACAGGACCTGTTGATAAGAGGCATAAAAAGAACATTGCTGCTTGTCTACAGTTTGCTAGAGATCACGTGGACAAACCAGAAGACTGTTGGAAGAATGTTTTGTGGACAAATTAAATCAAAACAGAACTTTTTGTTTAAATGATAATAGTTATGTTTGGAGAATAGAAAACATCGTTCCTGCAGAAGAACCTTATGCCATCTGTGAAACATGGTGTTGGTAGCATCATGATTTGGGCCTGTTTTGCTGCATCGGGGCCAGGACAGCTTGTCATCATTGATTAAATAAATAAATAAAATTCAGAGAATTCTAAAGTAAAATGTCAGAACATCTGTCCATGAACTGAATCTAAGAGAAGGGGGTCATGCAGCGAGACAATGGGCCTCATGCAAGAACATGTTCGTATTTTTATCCTAAATTTCTCTTACATTTGTTCGTACGAAGCGTTCGTACGAACATGCCACGTCAGATTCAACAAACTCTTCTATCCTCAGGAAAAGTGTGTAAATGAGCTGCGTACGTATGATGAATTCCACCTGTTCTATCCACCTGCGCGTGCACGCGGAGAGGTTATTTACATAATTCCCACCCCTCAAAACACCATATAAGGCTACGTTTCCTGCCTCAGAGAGCAGGAAGTGTCTGTTCATAAAAATGACAGCGAAAAGTAAACGGGTGCGGAGATTGAAGTTCTGCTCTCAGAGTAAATAACTAACTAAATAAATAAATCTGTAATTTTTAGCAGCGTCAGCTGTGAATCTGCTTTAAAGCCGAGGAATGAAATGTGCTGTAATGTCATGTCTCCCGTGGGTTGTACACTCACAGAAATAAAAATCGTATTTATCTCTCTAGCCCTGCTCTGGTTTTACTTTGGTCAAGTATTTCTAATTTTAGTGTAAACAACTGTTACATTATAGTTTCACTTATTCAGAAGAGCTGTCGCGCACCGCTACCCCCCCCCATGCAAGTGTCGGATGTGTTTTTGAACAAAAGCATTTTAAAATGTCTCGAAACTTCAATTAACTTCATATTAATATTGTAGTGCTATACAACAAAATTAATAGCCGCTTTATTTTAATTTAACCAATTTGTGTCGTTGCATTTAATATCCATCCATCCATTTTCTTCCGCTTATCCGGGGTCGGGTCGCATTTAATATTATGGTTCTAATTCAAACAGAAAATAGTGAGTTATAGGTAAATGATCAGAGAATAATTCCAAATCCTCAATTACAAATTAAAAAGTTACCAACAAGCCAGCCATCTCCATGCGCACCTTGCGCAAGACGCGTGCCAACAGCACTGTTTTGCAGCACAAATGAGTCATGCGCTCCTCCTGGCCATCGCGCAACCACATTTAGCAGGTTATATTTCGAATCAGATATAATTTGGACATTTATGGAGTGGTATTGCTTCCGATTGAGGAATGGGAATGCGTCAGGTGAAGGTGCTTTGATCCGTATGTGTGTACAGTCTATTGCTCCGATGGTGTTTGGCAGTCCAGCAATAGCATGAAAATCAGTCTTAATTTGTACTTGTTCTGCGGCGGTGTATGGGAATTTTATGTACCTGGGTGTTAATTTGAGGAGGGCTTTGATGACCAAGGGGAGCGCACGACTCACCGAAGCCTGCGACACACCAGACAAATTAAACTTAAAATTATAATTCTAATTCAAACAGAATAACCTATTGTCAAGAATAATTATGGTGCGTGATTTTTTTAAACCCAAAATATTTTCTAAATAACGAAGTATAAAGTTATTAGTGGAGAAAATCCGTCTGGATAACAGCAGACTGACTGCTCGTAAAATATACGACAGGTCTGGACCACACGTAAATTTTGTTCGTATCTGAAAAAAATCTTAGAATACGAAAACATTGTTGAATGCCACAAATGCTCCTAAATCACTCGTACGCACAGTTTAAGAACAAATCTGTGCGTACGAACGGTTCTTGCATGAGGCCCAATGACTCTAAACACACAAGTGGTTCTACCAAAGAATGCTCAGAATAAAGTTCATGTTTTGGAATGACCCAGTCAAAGTCCTGACCTCGATCCAATCCAGATGTTGTGGAAGGACCTGAAGCAGCAGTTAATGTGAGGAAACCACCAACATCCAGAGATGAAGCTGTTCTGTACAGAGGAATGGTCTAAAGTTCCTCCAAGCTGGTGAGCAGGACTGATCAACAGTTACCAGAAACGTTTANTAACACCAGATACTGAACACAAAGGTTCATATATGTTTTCCATCGACAAATCTGTAATATTGGATAATTTTTCTCAATAAATAAATGACCAAGTACAATATTTTGTCTTATTTGTTTAAGTGGTTCTCTTTATCTACTTTTAGGACGTGTGTGAAGATCTGATGATGTTTTAGGTCATAGTGATGCAGAAATATAGAAAAGTATAAAGGTTCACAAACTTTCAAGCACCACTGTAGATCTTGTCGACTCAAGAGCTTTTTTTTTTCTTTTCTTTTTTTCAATTTCTTTTTGTATTTGTCATTTCTAAAAAATATATATTTGCAAACACTGCACCAATTCTAAATGTCAGGGTGTCTAAACAATGAAACAGGAGGGTGGTGAGTGACTGAAGCTTTTCTTATACTTGAACTCATTTTACCATACCATACCATTTTATTTATAAAGCACTTTCAACAGGAACAAGTCCACACCAAAGTGCTGGACAAACAAACAAACAACAGGCAACACACACAATGAAGTACAACACGAAAGACATAAAAACATTGCAGATCATAAATAAAACGATCAAATACAATTTCAGCTGGTGTTGAAAGCAACAGAATAGTAGTGAGTTTTTAACCGGGATTTGAAAACTGAGAGGGAGGGGGCCTGTCTGACAGGTAGAGGTAACTCGTTCCAGAGTCTTGGGCCTGCTACGGAGAACGCCCTGTCACCTCTGCGCTTCAAGCGAGTTACTGGAACTCTTAAAAGTACCTGGTCCTCTGACCTCAAAGCACGTGGAGGGACATATGGGTGAATCAACTCCGAGAGATAGGCGGGGGCGAGGCTGTTCAGTGATTTGTAGACGTACAGGAGAATTTTGAACTGGACTCTAAGATGAACCGGTAGCCAGTGCAGGGAGGCCAAGACTGGTGTAATGTGCTCTCCTTTGCGTGTACTGGTTAAAAATCGGGCAGCTGCATTCTGAACCAGTTGTAATCGTGCAATGGTGGCCTGACTGACTGGTTTTGGAAAAGAACTATCATTTAGAGGCTCATAAAATGCCATTTATGTGTGGAACACAAGAACAGAACAATTATAAAAATAACTATAAAAAATGTACATACAAAAATCAGTGCTGTATGACTGGCACCTTAACGTAGCCTGCTGCCCCTTGGGACCATACGTTCATGTCTGACGTATTTAAAACTTTTTTTTTCACCAAGGTCATCTGTAAGGTGTCATACGCCTCAGTGGGAGATGTGGACCGGGCTGTGGCTGCTGCCAAAGAAGCTTTTGATAACGGACCGTGGGGTAAGATGAACCCCAGAGACAGAGGAAGTCTGCTGTACAAGTAAGACCATGACAGTCCTTTCTTTCTTTCTTTCTTTGTTCACTATGGCCCAACTTTGCCTTTACTAGCGGCTGATAATGACATTTTACCTGTGTGTGTGTGTGTGTGTGTGTGTGTGTGTGTGTGTGTGTGTGTG
>JBBPBX010006685.1:46684-67720 GCA_038048925.1 Garcialebias charrua
TGTGTGTGTGTGTGTGTGTGTGTGTGTGTGTGTGTGTGTGTGTGTATGTGTGTGTGTGTGTGTGTGTGTATGTATTTGTTTGTCTGAACTGTTAGTAAAACAGTACAGACATATATTACCACAGAGTACTGGTTCAAGTACAATATGTAGATAATCAAGTATATATAATCATTCAGGTGCACACCCAAGTACTTGTGGCTGGAGACCATTTCCAGCGCAGATCCTCCTATGTTCTGAGGGCGGGGTTAGGTGTGTTCATTCTGTCTGAACTCCACAACCATCTGCTTCGTCTTCTTCACACAGATGTGATGGTTGTAGGATCCAGGTGTATGGGTTGCAGGTGTTGACTCTAGTTTTCTGGTGCATTTTATGCTGTTAGCAACATAACAGAGTTCATGCTCATCATCCAGGTACCAAATTCAGTAATTCTCAGTCGGGTCATCTGGACAGTTTATTTTTAAAGGACAACACCCACCGTGACAGTAACAATTCACCATATTGGACAATTACTGTAGCAGAATATGATGTCTATTTTCATTTTTGCATTTGGGCCAGGCGAGTGTAAAAAAAAAACCAACGGAGTCCCGGAAACATCCGGAAACCCGGCCAAAGATTGCCGAAGATTGCCGAAGTCCGGAGTGATGTAAATACAGGCTCTATTCAGAAGGCAGGAGTGAATGAAACCCGCGGATCCGCGCTCAGAATATGATAGACATCAGTGTGCGACTGCAGGATTAATCAACAGGCAGATTTATTAACAAGGGAACATTAAAAATGTTTCGCTTTGTTTCCCCTCTCTCTGAGCAACGGAGGTGGTGCTGTCTGTGCGCGCGAGCTGACGTGCAGCCAGCTATACATTTATTACTGAGGAAATATTAAAAATGACACAACTACTTGTAAAAGTTAGTTTCCCCTTTTTTTCCCCTCTCTCTCTGAGCAGCGGAGGTGGTGCTTTCTGTGTGCGCGCGCTGACGTGCAACCAGCTGTACATTTATTACTGAGGAAATATTAAAAATGACACAACAAATTGTACACGTCTGACGTCTGTCCCACAATAAATACGTTGCGGTCCAGTTCAGCTCAGCTCCACGCCTCTTTTGGAGCCGCTGCGGCTTCATTTCTGAACAAGTTTATTTGAGCGGGACCTACCCGCATTCAACTGTGGTCTTATGAATGACCCGAGGAGGATTAAAGCCGGACTGGTCTGTGCGGGAATAGCGCGGGTTTGACTTATGCAAGGGGCTAATAAAAAGCCAAGCCAGCTTCATGAGGAAATTAATGAATTTGTCGCGAGCGAGCGAATTAAACTAGTGTCCTACGTGGGTGCGCGATCTCTAAATATTTCCTGGTGCAGTTGTAGGTACAGGACCAGCGCTTTGTTTTTATTTATGTTTTAGAACTTTTTAATAAGATATAACACCGCTGCAATAATGAAGCTACGTTGATGCATGCTTGTTATAACTCCGCATGCATTCAAGGCGGATACTTCAGTGACGTCAATGCCCATATATGTAGAGGGGCACATTTTCCCAGAGCTGCTGCTAAAAACTGCGAAAAAACATGAAATAACACATTTAGCGTTATTTCTCTACACAATATGAATAAACGCTCCTGTTTTATTATTTAATTAACTACTAAATATTAATGGTGATGCAATTTGAAAACATGGTGGGTCATGTCCTTTAATAATAATAATAATAATAATAATAATAATAATAATAATAATAAACTTTATTTGTATAGCACCTTCCTACAATGCCTTGCATTGAACAAGGTGCTTAACAGTATAGAAAATATAAAACCGGTACAATAAATCAATGAAAATAAAATAAAAGCAACAGCAATAAAAGGAGGCAATGGAAATAAAAATGCTACATACTAAAATACCAAAAGTAATAAAAGTTACACACTGAAAGCTTTTTTGAACAAGTGGGTCTTCAGTCTGGTTTTGAACAGAGTCAGATCAGAGGTGGCACGCAGCTCAAGGGGGAGACTGTTCCAGGCTTTTGGGCCGGCAACAGAAAAGGACCGGTCTCCCCATTGTTTGTACCTTGAGCGAGGCACCTCCAGCAGGTGTTGACTGGCAGATCGTAAAGCTCTGCTGGGCTGATGGACTTTCAAAAGTTCTGAGATGTACAGAGGTGCGAGTCCATTCAGAGCTTTGAAAACAAACAGCAGCAGCTTGAACTGTATCCTGAACTGAACCGGGAGCCAGTGTAGAGAGGACAGGACAGGAGTGATGTGTTCATATTTTCGTGTGTTGGTCAAAAAGCGGGCGGCAGAGTTCTGTACAAGTTGTAAACGGGAGATGGAGGATTGATTAATTCCAACATACAAAGCATTACAATAATCAAGTCTGGAGGTCACAAAGGCATGGATGGCTTTCTCCAGATCACTACGGCTGAGGAGTGACTTTACTTTAGAGAGCAGACGGAGCTGAAAGAAGCTGGTCTTGACAACAGAGCTGATCTGTTTATCAAGCTTTAAGTTGGAGTCAAGCTGCACTCCAAGATTTCTGACCACCGGGTTGAAGTGGGGGAGGGGAAAACCAAAACTGGGACTGGGAAGGATGTTGCTGGTGTCATTGGGTGCACCAAATAAAATGCATTCAGTTTTATCTGTGTTTAGGTGGAGGAAGTTTTGAGAGAGCCAGTGCTTAAAGCTGCAATATGTAGTTTTTGAACACGTTGGCACTTAAAAACATTTTGAACAGAGACACGTTTCTGGTCCCTCCTCACTCAGAGCCATATACTGTATGGCTCAGCTCCACCTTGCTCGCGCTGCAGCCTGGAATGCTCCGCCTCCACTACGGAGGCCGCTGCAAAGTTCTGTGATTAATAATTATATGTTAATAAAACGTTCTAAAAAATAAAATAAAAACATGTAGCACTGGTCCAGCAAAACAAAAACACCCTGAAATCTGCAGAGCTTCACGCAGCCACGTTGGACATGATTTAATTCGCTCGTGACTTCCTCATTTCTGTCAGTCGAGGTCTGGAGGAAGAAGCGATCACTTGACTTTTGGCAAAAAAACAAAAGAAAAGTCCAGAGCAGGGATGAAGAAGGGGGATTTAATACATTTGTGTCACATACAAAACAGTTTTGCATCGCTTTGCAATTATTTCAACGAGAACCTGCGCGGCCGCTGCGGGCTGACAGGCGGGGGCGTGGGTTAGGGGGTGAGAAGTGAGAAGCTCTGTTTTTATTGGCTGGTTAACCGCGGGGCGCTCTGGTTTTTATAAATGCTTTTATTACCACCGGGAGACGCCAGAGGACTATAGTTTTTTTCAGAGATTACCTGTCAAACATCAATATCAGGAGATAGTGGCAGAGTGAAGAAATATGTTTAAAAAATAAGTTACATACAGCAGCTTTAATGTCATTTAAGCAGTTGACAAGAGTGTTTGAACTGAGTGAGGGTTGGGAGTGACTGGCAGATAGATTTGTAAATCATCTGCATACATATGAAAAGACAGATTATGACGTGCAATGATTGATCCTAATGGCAGCATGTAAAGAGAAAAGAGGACTGGCCCCAGAATGGATCCCTGTGGTACGCCAGAGGTCAGAGGGGTTGATGAAGAGGAGGACAGATCACCTATCATGACAGAAAATTTTCTCCCAGTTAGGTATGATCTGAACCACTCAAGCACAGCTCCCTGGAGGCCAACCTGCTGAGACAAACGGTTGATTAGTACCTGATTGTCAACGGTGTCAAAAGCTGCTGAAAGGTCTAACATCACCAGCAGAACAGGGTTTTTTGCATCCAGGGACAGAAGAATGTCATTCTGTACTTTGAGCAGTGCAGATTCAGTACTGTGACGGGCTCAGAAACCAGACTGAAATTTTTCAAACAGGTTGTTGAGCTCTAGAAAAGATTGAAGTTGAATAAAAACAATCTTTTCTAGGACCTTTGATAAAAATGACAGATGGGAAACTGGCCTGAAATTAGAGAGAGCTGTAGGATCCAAGCCTGGTTTTTTGAGAAGGGGCCTGACCAGCGTGTTTGAAAGCAGATGGCACATAACCTGAAGATAGACAGCTGTTAATAAATGACAAAACACAAGGACCAATTACATCAAAGGACTGTTTGAACATTTTTGAGGGAATGATGTCCAGAGAACAGTTTGTTGGTTTCATCTGCTGAACCACCTTGATGAGGTGAGGCAGTGAAACCAGGTCGAACTCGTCAAAAACAGCAGTGGTTGTTGCAGACGTACATGACTGGACAGTGTTTGATGTTTTTTATAGAAACGTTTTGCTCTCTATCTGGAGGGCTTCATCAGTCAGAGTAGTTCCAGGACACTGTTCCCCCACCAAGCAGTAAACACCTTAAGTGGACCAACCAGTTTGCTGGAGCTAAGATGGTTTCTGGGGGCGTCCTGTCCCTCATCGACTCCTCCCAGGCAGGCAGCCACAGCCAAAGTGGTTCAAGGCAAGAAAGTTCATGCTCAATCATCCAGGTACCAAATCCAATAATTCTCAGTCGGGCCATCTGGACAGTTTATTTTTTTATAGAAACGTTTTACCCTCTATCATTGGCTGTGGCTGCCTGCCTGGGAGGAGTCGTCGAGGGACAGGACGGCCCCCAGAAACCATCTTAGCTCCAGCAAACTGGTTGGTCTACTTAAGGTGTTTACTGCTTGGTAGGGAAACAGTTTGCTGGAACTCCTCTGACTGATGAGGCCCTCCAGATAAAGGGTGAAACGTTTCTCTTAACAAGAAACTGTCCAGATGACCCGACTGAGAATTATTAGACTTTTAGGCCCTGTTTACACGGACACTGTGTGGGGGAAACGGATGTTTTGGGTATGTTAATTAGGTGAAAAGTTTTGCGTTGACACGGTCGAATTCTGTGGATACGACTCTCTCCCCCTCCACCCCCCGTCCTCATGATTTCATTGTAGTTACCATGCTGGGCCATTAGATGGCGCTGTGATTTTTGGAACCTTCACTACTGCGCATGCGCTGCCTGAGGTAAACAGACCAGCTGCCTTGTCTGTTTTCCTCTCTGGCTAAAATCAGCTAACTACAAGTTGTTGTCAACAAGTTAACAACAAGTTAAAGCTGGAATTTGGATAAGAGTCAACAGATTTGAGTCAGTGGGACCCGCTTCATCTAACAAGCTGCACACCACACACGCTGAGCCTGTGGACCAGAACCGCTGAGTGGACTGTGGACCAGAACCGGACTTTCCAGCGTGATAAACAGCTGACTTACAGCAGGTAAATCAACGTTCTTAATATAATGTTTGCTTGTGTTTACTTTGATCACACAACAACTGAGTTTTTATTTATTTATTTATTTATTTCTGCCAGGTGGAGAAGCTGTCGCTCCAGCAGGCAGACGGTTCGGCGGTTCTGATGGGTCCAGATGAACACACAGCACGAGTCCAGTTCATTAACATAGTTACAGTTCGGTTCACGTGTTTTAATAGTGTGTTCAGTTTAATTCTCAGTGTTTGTGTTTAAACTTTGGTGCTGAATAAATAAATAAATAAAAAATAAACCTGGTGTCTTCATTTTCACAGCACGTTACGCACTGTTTAAAAAATGTAACGAGTCCAGATAGATACTGTAGTTCAGATAAATTTACATCTCCCACGCCAACATAAATACTGTTTATTATTGTTAAACTGTTATATTTTGCAACGTGACACGTGAAATGTCAGACTGTCCACGCGCATGCGGGCTGCGCGCATGTGGTTGACACAAAAGCTCCACGGGAGATGTTTACATTATCAGCGGGGGGTCAGCGAAAAAGTTCCACCTTGAGAGCAGGGTCAGAAAAGTATCGGTGTCATCGAGGGGGGCCAGCAGCGTCGTGTAGGCGATAAGCAAAGTCGCAAAGAGAAAGTAGCGGTTACACTCAAAATACGCGCCGTGTAAACTGGCCCTTAGCAACATGTTTTATCAACAGTCACATGATCTGTTCCTACATAACAGAAGCTAACAAAGCAGATCTCAGTTGACATTTCCCCCCTGCTGCCTGATTAATCTCCTTAACCCTGTTGAACCAATACATTGATGCATCTGTGAGACCATACGCACACGTTTTGAGTTTCCATAACGCATCTTCACAACCAACTTCTGGAGTGTCCAAATGTAAATAACACGTGACGTTCTACTTGTAAAAGTGCTGATTTGATATCCAAAGTGACCATTTTCTCTTGACAGATGATAGCCACAATTAGCTGAGGGGACTCTGAAGCGCATGTTGGTAATATTTTTGTAAGTCTGGTATTTTGAACTCTTCAAAACCTCTAGCCACTAAGCTCTGATCCATTAGCTGAGTACATATCCATCTGGTAGAGATGCATTTTTGCCACTTTTTTTACTTCTGCAAACACGTCGTTATCTCTCCAACTTTTGATCTCCTTTTGTTTAGCTTTGTCAAATGATAATCACATGTCATAAACACATCTTCTCTGACATCTGCAATATTATCATCAGTAACAGTCGGTTCTATCTCGAGTTCTTTCAACTGTGTTATGTCTACTGATTTTGTGCTGCCTGCGATTTTGTTGGGCTCAGTGCATTCCAGATTGTAACCATCCATCATCTTTACCCGCTTCTTCCTTTTCGGGTCACGGGGGTCATTGTATGTCCAGTCATCACTGGCGAGGGACACCCTGGACAGGTCTCCAGTCCATCACAGGGACACATAGAGACAAATGACGATTCACTCTCTCACTCACACCTAGGGACAATTTAGAGTTACCAATCAGACTAATACGCATATTTTTTTTTGTCTGTGGGGGGAAACCGGAGTACCTGGAGAAAACCCACACATGCACAGAGAGAACATGTAAACTCCACCCAGAAAGGTCCCCAACCGGGATTTGAACTGGGGCAACCTGCTCGCTGATAGGCGGCAGCTCTACCAACTACCCCCAGATTGTACCAATTTTTATATTTATCTGTGGTTTTGAGTGCATGCCCAATGTGTCCAACTCCAGTACTAATGTCTTTGTATCTCAAAACCTGTTTGGTTTTAAGACACGTTATTTCCTTGGCAGCATGGTGGCTCAGTTGGTAGAGTTGCTGCCTCTCAGTGAGAAGGTTGCTGGTTCAAATCCTGGCCAGAGGACCTTCTGGGTGGAGTTTGCATGTTCTGTCAGTGCATGTATGTTTATGTTTGTTTATGTTTATTAAATTTGTTCATTTTTTTACAAAAGAAACAATACAAGGCAATCTCATAATGATAGTGTACAAGATGTAAAAAAATGAAAGGTGGCAGAAAGAAGAATAAATCTTATTATATCTGCCCCTTATCTCCAACAATCAGATTAAACAACAGTAGTCAAACCATGTAAACAATAATAATTTTCAACCAACTTTTTCCAACAGTCAGGTTAAACAATAATATTCTTCAACCAACAGTACAAAATTATTAACTCTTTTTTAATTTTCTAACTAACAGTACAAAATGACTAACTCTTTCTAATTTTCTAACTAATACAATACACATCACGTTATTTCACATATATTTTTTTAACACATTTGTTTTGATCATTTTTTTAAATGTAAACATTGACTTGGCATTTTTAACTACATTCTCCAAGCCATTCCATAATCTAATTCCCTGGATTGAGGTAGAACGTCCCTTCAAACTGGTTCTGAATTGTGGTTTTACAAACAACTCTGTTCCCTTAAGATTATAACAACTTTGTCTTTTAACAAAGTGCATTTGGATATTTAAAGGTAATGCATTATTTTGAGCTCTATACATAACTGATAAAATATTATAGTCTACCAAATCATGGAATTTCAATAATTTTAGTTGATAAAATAATGTACTTGATGGATGACGGTAATGCTTTCTAGTGATAATTCTTACAGCTCTTTTCTGTAATACAAAAATAGGCTTTGTGATTGTTTTACACGCTTTCCCCCAAACATCAATACAATAGATTAAGTGTGGAACAATGATTGTGTTATACAACAAATACAGAGCTTTATCATTCAATAGGTCTCTGACTTTGTACAGTACTGCTATCGATCTAGCTATTTTTATTCTTACAGAATTTATGTGTTGTTTCCATGTCAGTTTGTCATCAATGATAACACCCAAAAACTTCACCTCATTCACTCTACAAATCTCAACATCCTCAATTTTGAGTGGAACATCAACAGTTTTCTTTTTATTACCGAATATCATGTAATTAGTTTTTTCTAGATTTAATGATAATTTATTTATTTTAAACCAAGTTTGTATCTTGACAAATTCTGTCTTTATCAATTCTAACATTTGTTCTATATCTTCACCTGAACAGAAAAAAGTGGTATCATCAGCGAAAAGTACACATTTAAGGAGTCCTGACACATTTACCAAGTCATTCACATATAAAATAAAAAGCTTTGGTCCAAGTACAGAGCCTTGGGGAACTCCACATGTGATATTACAGAGGTCAGATCTTACATCATTTATTTGTACAAATTGTTTCCTATTTTTTAAGTAGCTAGATACCCACTGTAATGCTGGTCCTCTAATACCATATTTGTTCAGTTTTTCAAGGAGAATGGTGTGATCAATAGTATCGAATGCTTTTTTTAAATCAACAAAGATACTGATACAATGTTGTTTTTGATCGACAGCAGTAGTTATTTGTTCCATTAATTCCATGAGAGCCATTGATGTAGAGTTTTTTGATCTAAACCCATATTGACTGTTGCTTAGAATATTTTGTTTATCTATAAATTGGTCTAGTCTGTTCACAAATAGTTTTTCAAGAATTTTTGAAAACTGTGGTAACAAGGATATAGGTCTATAATTGTTGAATACACATTTATCACCATTTTTAAAAAGAGGAACGACCTTAGCTACTTTCATATTATCTGGAAAAATTCCTGTTGAAAATGATAAGTTACATATGTATGTGAACGGCTCAATAATATGGCTCATTATGTCCTTTACAAACATCATATCCATGTCCACCCAGTCTTTCGATCTCTTGTCTGTAAGATGTTTTACTACATTCATTATTTCCTCTTTGTTAGTTCCATTTAGGAAAATACTATTTGCACAACCTGTAATTGAGTGGATCATATTTTTATCTACTTTTGGTATCTTAGCTGCAAGGCTTGATCCAACATTTACAAAATATTGATTAAATCCATTAACAATTTCATTTTCATCATGAACTTCATCGTTGTCTTTTACAAAATATTTTGAAATACCAGTTTTTGCTTTATGATTCTTCAGTACACCATTCATTACTCGCCATGTTGCTTTCATATCACCATTAGTTTTATCTAATAATTTACTATAATATTCTTTCTTATGTTTCCTTATAATCCCTACTAATTTATTTTTATACTTTTTATATTTTTCTTCTGCGCTCTGACTTCGTAATTTCAAGAAACATGAATACAAATAATTCTTTTTTTTACATGCATTTCTTAACCCTTTTGTCATCCATGGTTGATCATTCGTATTTCTCTTTGTGTAATTTGTTTGCACACAATTCTTTACATACAGGGTTTCCAAGATATTCATAAACTCATCATATGCTCTGTTCGCATCATCAACATACACATCATTCCAGTCTTGTTTATCCAGATCCTCTTTCAATTTTTCCAAAACTTTTTTTGATGTGTTTATGATTTTTTTCTTCGTTGTGACTGCTTTTGTGATATTTTGATCATTTTTAAA
Organism: Garcialebias charrua; assembly: GCA_038048925.1. Classification (NCBI taxonomy): domain Eukaryota; kingdom Metazoa; phylum Chordata; class Actinopteri; order Cyprinodontiformes; family Rivulidae; genus Garcialebias; species Garcialebias charrua. The sequence goes on from JBBPBX010006685.1 coordinate 56,339, forward strand.
GATTGTGAAAACTGGTAAATGATCACTTAAGTCGGTCGTTAAGATACCACCTATCACATCCCCATTTGTTATATTTGTGAAAATATTATCAATTATTGTGGCACTATGAGTTGTAATTCTTGTTGGCTTTGATATCAATGGATACATATTTAAACTGTACATTGAGTTTATAAATGTGCTTATGTTATTTGAATCTGTTTTATTTCCCATATCAATGTTAAAGTCTCCACACAAAAAAATATTTTTATTAAAACTCTTCTCCATTAGTTCCAAGATTTTATCAGTGAATATTTCTATATTTGCTCCTGGTGATCTATATACACAACTTATTATTATGTTTTTATCGTTTTTGTTTATAATTTCTATTGTTATCATTTCCATAATATTATCAACTATTATTGACATTTCATTATTTAATTTACATTTTATTTCATTATTGACAAATAGTGCGACACCACCACCTCTTTTATTATTTCTGTTCATATGATATAATTCATACCCCTCGATGTGAATATTACTTGTGTTATCATCATTAAGCCATGTCTCTGACAGCGCTATTATCGTAAAAGTTCTATTTAATTGTTTTAAGTAATCTGTTATTTTGGATATGTTTGCATTTATACTTCTGCTATTAAAGTGAATAATGGATAGAACTCCATTTGATATATTGATGTCATTAAACTGCTCTTCATTATAATATTCGCTATCTTTTATTACAGGAAAAAAATTTGCATCAATCACATTTTCAACATTATATATTTTAGCTTCTGAGTCTTCGTATGTTGTCATGTTCTAATGTATTTGTTCATTTCACTGTATATTTTATCGTTTCATTGCTTTGTAATTTTCATCTCTTGAATTCATCCAGATCCGTCAGTTCTTTTATCATTTTAGGCTGAGACCCTTCCTTTGCTTTGATAAAGACGTATCCATTTTTAGTCCATGTTGCTGCTATTTTTTTTTCTTTGTTTTTTAACCACCTTGCTTCTTTTGCAATTTTTCCATTTTTCTTGGTAAGATGTTCATTTATGTAAACGTTTGATCCCATCAGATTTCTTCTATTTTGCATGACATAGTTTTTTGTATTCCTGCCAATGAACTTAACGACCACTGACGGTTTGAATCTAGTTGAATTACTGGGCAGGGTGTGACAGAATGAGATGTCCTCATAGTTTATTTTTATGTTTTTGTCCTGTAAGAAAGTAACTACAAGTTCCTCCAGACTCTCCTGTTCTTCCTGAGATTCAGGGCCAGTTTACACGGCGCGTATCTTGAGTGTAACCGCTACTTTCTCTTTGCGTCTTTGCTTATCGCCTACACGACGCTGCTGGCCCCCCTCGATGACACCGATACTTTTCTGACCCTGCTCTCAAGGTGGAACTTTTTCGCTGACCCCCCGTTGATAATGTAAACATCTCCCGTGGAGCTTTTGTTTGAACACATGCACGCAGCACGCACGCGCAGACAGCCGGCATTTTAACAATGGCGGTGGACTGGACAGTGGACACACGCACCACTTTCTGAACTATAGCTGATGGAATATATTTTGATTCTCATATTTAATTATTCTACACCTTACCTGCATCTGTGTTGGAAGAGAGCAGCTGCCTGGATCCAGTTGTCTGTTAACGAGGCAGTCGGACATTTCACGTGTCACGCTGCACTATAACATACTAAATGTGCTATATATTAACAGTTTAACAATAATAAACAGTATTTATGTTAGCGTGGGAGATATTTACATTTATCTGAGCTAAATGAAGCTATCTGGACTCGTTACGTCATGCCTAACATGCTGCATGTTGAAAATGAAGACACCAGGTTGATTTTTAATTTATTTATTTATTCAACACCACAAACTCATGTCACAAACACTGAGAATTAAATTGAACACTTTTAAAAACACGTTAACCGAACTTTAATGAACTGGACTCTGTTGTTCATCCTGGTGGACACTGGACCCACATCCGAACCGCCGGTCCGCTTCGTGGAACAGCTTCGACCTCGCAGGAAAAAAATAAAAATAAAACCTCAGTTGGTTGTTCTGTGATCGAACTAAACACAAGGAAACATTATTAAGAACATGGTTTACCTTGTAGCGCTGCTGTAAATCAGCTGATTCTCACGGACTAAAGTCAGACATGTTGACTCGGTTCCGGTCCAGACGTCCAGTCAGCAACTGGTGTGCAGATGAAGCGGTCCACTTGGTGTCAGATCTGTTGACTCTTATCCAAATTCCAGCTTTAACTTGTTGTTAACTTGTTGACAACAACTTGTAGTAGCTGAACTTTTAGCCAGAGAGGAAAACAGGCTGCCTCGTGTGCTTTGTTTACCTCACAGGCAGCAGTGGCGCATGCGCAGTAGTGAAGGTTCCAAAGATCACAGCGCCATCTACAGGCCCAGCATGGTAACTACAGTAAATTCATGAGTACGGGGGGTGGGGGGGAGAGAGTCGTATCCACAGAATTCGCCCATGTCAACGCAAAACTTTTCACCTAATTAACATACCCAAAAGTTGCGTTTCCCCCACACAGTGTCCGTGTAAACAGGGCCTCATACTCACTTGGATCATTGTTATTAGGAGCTCTTTGTTGTGTCCGACACTTACTAACATCAAGTCCTGAGATCACCACGTTTTCCTGCTTTGTGATGTATGGGTTTTACCTGGGTGCACTACTCCAGTTTCCTCTCACCAACCAAAACATGCAGTTAGACTGATTGATTACTCTAAATTGTTCCAAGGTGTGAGACAGAGACTGTCTCATTTGTCTCTTTGTGTCCCTGTGATGGACTAGAGACCTGTCCAGGGAGTACCCCGTCTCTCGCACAGAGACTGCTGGATATGGGCACCAGTGACCCCTGCGACCCAAACAGGAAGAAGCGGGCAACAAAAATGGATGGATGGATGTTATTTTCTTGCTTCTGAATATTGTGTCTTACACTGACATGAGTCTTGTGATGTTTGTTTATGTTTATTAAATTTGTTAATTTTTTTACAAAAGAAACAATACAAGACAATCTCATAAATGATAATGTACAAAATGTAAAAAAATGAAAGGTAGCAGAAAGAAGAATAAATCTTATTATATCTGCCCCTTTTTTCCAACAATCAGATTAAACAATAATAATCTTCAACCAACAGTACAAAATGACTAACTCTTTCTAATTTTCTAACTAATACAATACACATTACGCTATTTCATATATATATTTTTTAACACATTTGTTTTGATCATTTTCTTAAATGTAAACATTGACTTGGCATTTTTAACTACATTCTCCAAGCCATTCCATAATCTAATTCCCTGGATTGAGGTAGAACGTCCCTTCAAACTAGTTCTGAATTGTGGTTTTACAAACATCTCTGTCCCCTTAAGATTATAACAACTTTGTCTTTTAACAAAATGCATTTGGATATTTAAAGGTAATGCATTATTTTGAGCCCTATACATAACTGATAAAATATTATAGTCTACCAAATCATGGAACTTCAATAACTTCAGTTGATAAAATAATGTACTTGATGGATGACGGTAATGTTTTCTAGTGATAATTCTTACAGCTCTTTTCTGTAATACAAAAATAGGCTTTGTGATTGTTTTACACGCATTCCCCCAAACATCAATACAATAGATTAAGTGTGGAACAATGATTGTGTTATACAACAAATACAGAGCTTTATCATTCAATAGGTCTCTGACTTTGTACAGTACTGCTATCGATTTAGCTATTTTTATTCTTACAGAATTTATGTGTTGTTTCCATGTCAGTTTGTCATCAATGATAACACCCAAAAACTTCACCTCACTCACTCTACAAATCTCAACATCCTCAATTTTGAGTGGAACATCAACAGTTTTCTTTTTATTACCGAATATCATGTAATTAGTTTTTTCTAGATTTAATGATAATTTATTTATTTTAAACCAAGTTTGTATCTTGACAAATTCTGTCTTTATCAATTCCAACATTTGTTCTATATCTTCACCTAAACAGAAAAAAGTGGTATCATCAGCAAAAAGTACACATTTAAGGAGTCCTGACACATTTACCAAGTCATTCACATATAAAATAAAAAGCTTTGGTCCAAGTACAGAGCCTTGGGGAACTCCACATGTGATATTACAGAGGTCAGATCTTACATCATTTATTTGTACAAATTGTTTCCTATCTTTTAAGTAGCTAGATACCCACTGTAATGCTGGTCCTCTAATACCATATTTGTTCAGTTTTTCAAGGAGAATGGTGTGATCAATAGTATCGAATGCTTTTTTTAAATCAACAAAAATACTGATACAATATTGTTTTTGATCGACAGCAGTAGTTATTTGTTCCATTAATTCCATGAGAGCCATTGATGTAGAGTTTTTTGCTCTAAACCCATACTGACTGTTGCTTAGAATATTTTGTTTATCTATAAATTGATCTAGTCTGTTTACAAATAGTTTTTCAAGAATTTTTGAAAACTGTGGTAACAAGGATATAGGTCTATAATTGTTGAACACACATTTATCACCATTTTTAAAAAGAGGAACGACCTTAGCTACTTTCATATTATCTGGAAATATTCCTGTTGAAAATGATAAATTACATATGTATGTGAACGGCTCAATAACATGGCTCATTATGTCCTTTACAAACATCATATCCATGTCCACCCAGTCCTTTGATCTCTTGTCTGTAAGATTTTTTACTACATTCATTATTTCCTCTTTGTTAGTTCCATTTAGAAAAATACTATTTGCACAACCTGTAATTGAGTGGATCACATTTTTATCTACTTTTGGTATTTTAGCTGCAAGGCTTGATCCAACATTCACAAAATATTGATTAAATCCATTTACAATTTCATTTTCATCATGAATTTCATCGTTGTCTTTTACAAAATATTTTGAAATACCAGTTTTTGCTTTATGATTCTTCAGGACACTATTCATTACTCGCCATGTTGCTTTCATATCACCATTACTTTTATCTAATAATTTACTATAATATTCTTTCTTATGTTTCCTTATAATCCCTACTAATTTATTTTTATACTTTTTATATTTTTCTTCAGCGCTCTGACTTCGCAATTTCAAGAAACATGAATACAAATAATTCTTTTTTTTACAAGCATTTCTCAACCCTTTTGTCATCCATGGTTGATCAATCGTATTTCTCTTTGTGTAATTTGTTTGCACACAATTCTTTTCATACAGAGCTTCCAAGATATTCATAAACTCATCATATGCTCTGTTCGCATCATCAACATACACATCATTCCAGTCTTGTTTATCTAGATCCTCTTTCAATTTTTCCAAAACTTTTTTTGACGTGTTTATGATCTTTTTCTTCATTGTGACTGCTTTTGTGATGCTTTGATCATTTTTATAGATTGTGAAAACTGGTAAATGATCACTTAAGTCGGTCGTTAAGATACCACCTATCACGTCCCCATTTGTTATATTTGTGAAAATATTATCAATTATTGTGGCACTATGAGTTGTAATTCTTGTTGGCTTTGATATCAATGGATACATATTTAAACTGTACATTGAGTTTATAAATGTGCTTATGTTATTTGAATCTGTTTTATTTCCCATATCAATGTTAAAGTCTCCACACAAAAAACATTTTTATTAAAACTTATTTATTATTATTATTATTATTATTATTATATATATTATTAATATTATTAATATGATTAAAATGTAATTAATTTAATTAATTTTAAATGTATTATATTATTAAAATGTTTCATGCTGAATTTCAGTGTTTTCTTCCACATGCACAGTTTCTATGTTCACTATGTGTCTATGTCAGAGATGTCTTCCTGTCTTGAAACACTTGTCACTTTCTCCATCAACTTTTGCATTATGTTGATCCTCACTCTCAGCATGAACTTTTCTTATGCCACGTTCCCACCAAACGCGCCGAAGCAGCCACTTTACATGCAAAGTCTATGTGGAGGCGCGGCCAGAGGAGGCGCGGCCAGGCGCTGCGCGTCTTGAGCAGTTCAAGCAGCGCGGCAGCGAGCAGCAGTACTTTCCCACGCACGCGCGCGTCCAAAGCAGACGAGGCGTCGAGCAGCCAAAGTTCATTCAAATGAACTTTGGCTGCTCGACGCGTCGCAGCAACCAATCGGGAGAGACTCTGCTATGTGATGACGCAACAACGACGGGACTGTTTTTGGACTTTTTGAACTTACCCCAACGAGCCTCCATGAAGAAACCAGCCTCCGGTAAGAAACTTGGCATTTTTACAGTTGCTGCTGTCTGCTCGAGCGTACGATCACCCCAAACGTAAAAAAAATACGTTTTAATCTCAACAAAGACCTTCGGAGCTGCAGTTCAGCTCGTAGAAAACCCACTCAAGTAGTAACGAGGTTCACGTACAGCTGATTTTATCTGCCTGGTGTACAGAAAACAAAACAAATCTGACCGGGAAGGGAGCCAGACACTGCTCCCACTGCGCGTCTGCAGACGCGTTCTGTGTGAACAGACATCTGTTGACAAGCAGCAAACACTGTGCGTTGGGAGCGTTTTGACGCGTTTGGTGGGAACGTGGCATTATGCCGGGTTCCCACCGAATGCTTTTTGCGCTGCAAAAAAGCTCCTGACGCACTGTGTTGGCTGCTTGTCAACAGATGTCTGTTCACATCGAACGCGTCTGATGACGCGCAGTGGGAGCATCGTCTGGCTCCTTTTCTGTCGGGTTTGTTTTGTTTCTTGTAAACCGGGCAGATAAGATCAGCTGTTCGTGAGCCCCGTTACTACTTGAGTGGGTTTTCTACGAGCTGAACTGCAGCTCCGAAGGTCTTTGTTGAGATTACATTTTTTTGTGTGTGTTTGGGGTGATCGTACGCTCAAGCAGACAGCAGCAACTGTAAAAATGCCAAGTTTCTTACCGGAGGCTGATTTCTTTTTATTTATTTTTTTTTTATTTTTTTTTTCCATTTATAGATGGCCTCCCTTCACACCTTATAGCCATCCTCTCACTCCAATATGTATTTTTTTATTTTTTTTTATTTTTTTAATAGAGAGAAAGAAAGAAAAGAGAAAGTGAGACAACAAAACAACAATTATCCACAAAAAGAGCACAAGGCAAACACACCAAACCTCCGTCCACAATCCTGCAAAGCACATGACAGAACACAGCAACAAAACATACAAGCATAAAGACTGATAATATTCATGACCTTGCATTAGATTTCTATATATAAACATACCCATACCTACAAATATATATACAGTATACATACATATATATTTATATTCATTTATATACCCATCTACATATATCTACATATACATCCCTACATCCATTTGTGTGTGGTTGTGAGCATGCATAAGTGAATAAGGTTCCTCCAATAGAACATTTAGTAGCGAATGTGAAGCATCAGAGATCTGTCCCCCCAAAGCCCGAGACAGACGAAAGGGCGATCAAAGCCCAAGACCCCAGGAAGGACCCCGAGCCCAGAGTCCCCAGGACCACCCGAACAGGACGAGCCACTCGTCCACTCCCCAGATCCGACCAAGGGGAAGAACCGGACGAACCCCACCAGGGACCACACACAATGACCCCCCGGGGTCAACAGCGACAAATACACAGGCCCCCGCCGGAGCCCGCTGCACCGATGTAGCCCCAGGGCCGGTCACCGATGCTCGGGCACCGGGGACGCCCACCCCTCAGGTCCAGACCCGACAGGACCAGAGGACCCGAGCCCCACCAGGCAGCCACCAGGCCGAGCCGACAAACGCCCAAGCGCCCAGCCCCAGATAGTGAGGGTCCCAAGCACGCCCGCGGGCAGAGGAACACCCACCAGGGGGCCACGTGGCAGGAGTGCGACACTAGGTAGCCTCAGAAGTATCAGAGAGGGGGCAGTCCAAGTCCCAGCCTGACACTTAAACATTCATACACAGATACACTCATTCAGACCCACCCTCATCCTCACCCTCAGTCATAGAAAGACAAACAATAACGACACGCTCCATTCATAATCCCGATGCACACTCTATACCCCCCAGGTCCAAGACATGTACCTGCTCCCTACATGGGGCAGCCCACATCCAAACCCAGGAGGTAGGCCCATTCATTCTGGGGTGGAGAGTAGCAGACATCCAAGATCCGGCCCACCCCACGCCCCGCCGACAGGACAGGACAGGACACTCGAGCCCAAGCAGCCCCAGGGGGAGCGCACTGCCAGTCCCGCCCACGGCAAACCCGCAGGCCCCGAACCCCCCCACACCCCAGCACAACCCCTGACGGCCCACCCCCAGAATGTCCGCCAGGCAACCAGGGGGGTAAGAGAAAAATAAATAAATAATATATATATATATATAAATAAATACATAAATAAATAAAATTGAAATTAACAAATCAAGACCCCGACACACACACCCCCGTCCCCAAATGTACTGTTGGTGAGTGTTGTTCTAAAGTGTACTTAAAAAGGAAAGAGAAGGAGCAAAGGCTGGCATTATACCAGTTTCCCCTCCACTCCAACTCTAACCCAAGCCCTAATTGTCTAAATGCATAATGTTGAGTGAGCATAGGCATGGGGGTGAGATTGGTGTCATCCCGCCACCCATAGCCATAGTGCTCAATCCATTCCCTATATGTGACTTTTATGAAGAAGTTTATGAATGAATGTCTAAAGTGTATATAAAATTGAGTCCCAGGTGTTCTGAACAACAGAGATGTAGAACCATTGCAGCACACCCGAGACTCAAATTCCCTACATGTATTAATTTAAGATGAAGAGGGCGGAGGTGCGTGTTGAGGGATGGGGAGAAAAATATCTGCAGGAACAGTGCTCCCACAGCGAGTCAGCTCCCCCGCTGACCCTGCGTACCCCCCCAGCTCGCCAAGGTCCACCCAAGGAGCGAGGAAAAAGAAACACCTCTCCGACCGCCAGGCCATTGAGCCAAGACCAGAGAGGACACGGCCCCGAGGGCCGCCAACAGCAGAACCAACAGCCCACACCCACCAGGGCCGCCGTGACCCCTGCGAACCGCAGTCAGCCCGCCGTCCAAGAAGACACAAAATCCCACATGGACGACACGGCCAAGAGCGCCCGCCCAACCGCCGACAGAGCCAGGAAGCACCAAGAACAGGCCCCAACCAGGGCCCGCACACCGGCCAAGCATGTCCAAGACCATCATCAAGGGCATCCACTTAATCCCCACCCCAGAAGAAATACTATACCCACCCTTCATATTTACAACTTTCAGAACACATAACACATTAGACACCCAGGCTGGGTTTGCCCGCCCCCTCCCATTGGCCACCAGTCACGCCCCCAGACACCCACCCCCCAGCATATGAACCCCCAACCCACCAGCGAGCCGAGAGCCCCCGGCCAGAGCCGGGCACCAGAGCGCCAGCCAGCCCATAGCCCGGCGACCCGCCCGCCAGAGCCCAAGACCCCCGACCCCCACCAGGCCCAAGCCCGGGGACGACACGCCCCCAGAGTCCCAAGCCTCCGGCACCCGCCCCGAAACCACCCCAGCACAGCCGGGTCACCGACCGGCGACCCATGACCGCCGCCACCGACCACCCGAGGGCCCGCATGCCGTCCCTAGCAGATATCCCCCAGAACCCCCCCGGTCCTCCCCAGGTCGAAGACAAGGTCCTCCCCGCCCAAGCAGCCCCAACCCCCGGCGCCCCAAACCCCAACCCCCCCCTCCAGTCCCAATGCCCCACAAGGCCACATCCCAGACCCCCCACCCTCACTACGTAACGGAGCCGATCAAAGAATGCCAAATAGATTGATCCAATGTGTCGGCAGATGCTGTTTCAAGACTAATATGATCTAACAGAAGATTTTTATACTGATTAATGCTAAGATTATTTTTATTTTTCCAATTTACGAGTATGGTTTTCTTTGCGATGCATAAGGCAGTGAAAAGCATATAGGATGTATTTTTTTCTAGTATAACATCTTCAAAGATACCCAATAAGCAAACAGATGGAGAGAGTGGGATATTAAATTTCAAACATTTAGACAAGTCTTCACATACCTGTACCCAGAACCTCTGAACGGGTGGACAGAACCAGAGCGCGTGAATATAATCATCAGGTGTGTTACTTATGCATTGTGAGCACTTGTTAGATGGTGTAAAGCCCATCTTAAACATTCGCTGACCTGTATAATGTACTCTATAGAGAACCTTATATTGTATTAATTGTAAATTGGAGATTCTAGTCAATTTAAAAGTATTTGAACATACTTGAGACCAAATTTTTTGTTCAAAGTTGATTGATAAATCTGACTCCCATTTTTCAACAGGTAGTGCTATCGAGTCATCGATTCTAAACAATTTTTTATATATTTTAGATAATAATTTGGGTGGTTGAAAATTAATAAACTCTAACACACATGTTGGTGTTTCCAACAATGTTTTATTAAGCTTAAATTTCTTTTTTACAATTGACTTAATTTGTTGGTATTGTAGGAAATATTTATTATCAATGTCATATTGTATTATTAATTTATTAAATGGAATAAAGTCTATACCCTCAAATATGTGTTCCAGACATTCAATACCTTTCATTCTCCAACCTGTGAAATTTAACATATTATTTTCTTGTTGAATGTCAGGATTGTTCCAGAGAGGTGTATGTCTACATGGGAATAGTGAAGACTTTGTCATTTTCAGATACTCCCACCATGCTGTCAGAGATGAGCTAATATTGATGCTCTTAAAGCAGACATGTCTTTTTAAATCTGTACTGATAAAAGGTAGATCTGAAATCCTAATATTATTACATAAAGTTTGTTCTATATCTATCCAAGTTTCATCTAGTGCTTTCGGTTTTAACCACTTTGATATATATTGTAACCTGTTGGCTAAATAGTAGTAATAAAAGTTTGGAAGTTCTAATCCTCCGGTATCTTTAGATTTCTGTAATGTTTTTAAACTAATACGTGGAGTTTTATTTTTCCAAAGGAATTTAGATATAGAAGAGTCCAGGGACTTAAACCATTCAGTTGAAGGTTTATTTGGAATCATTGAGAATAAATAATTTATTCTCGGCAGCACCATCATTTTTACTGAGGCAACTCTTCCCATAAGTGATATGGGTAGAGATCTCCATCTAGTAAGATCGTCTTCAATTTTCTTTAATAGTGGGATATGATTTAATTTTATTAAATCCTCCAATTTAGGAGAGATATTAACACCTAAATATTTAATGTTACCTGATTGTAGTCTTTCATTAAGAGAATTATTAAACATGCAATTTATTGGAAGAACTGTAGATTTTGTCCAGTTTATAGAATAATCAGAAACTTTTGAAAATGAGTTTATTAACTTTATAACATTAGATATTGAGTTTCCTGAGTTCTCAAGAAAAAGCAAAACATCGTCAGCATAAAGACTAATTTTATGTTCTATG
>JBBPBX010006686.1:7016-23592 GCA_038048925.1 Garcialebias charrua
TTACCAGGGAGGCTTAAGAGTGTGATCCCCCTATAGTTGGAACACACCCTACGGTCCCCCTTTTTGAATAGGGGAACCACCACCCCAGTCTGCCAATCCAAGGGAACTGCCCCCGATGTCCACGCGATATTGCAGAGTCGCGTAAGCCAACACAACCCTACAACATCCAGAGCCCTAAGGAACTCCGGGCGAATCTCATCCACCCCCGGAGCCTTGCCACCGCTGAGCTTTTTAACCACCTCGGCGACCTCAGCACCAGAGATCGGAGAACCCGACCCAAAGTCCCCAGGCTCCGCTTCCTCAGTGGAAGACGTGCCAGTAGGATTGAGGAGGTCTTCGAAGTATTCCGCCCACCGACTCACAACATCCCGAGTTGAGGTCAGTAGCACGCCACCCCCACCATAAATGGTGTTGGTCGCGTACCTCTTTCCCCCCTGAGACGCCGGATGGTGGACCAGAATCGCCTCGAAGCCGTACGGAAGTCATTCTCCATGGCCTCTCCGAACTCCTCCCACGCCCGAGTTTTTACCTCAGCAACCACCAGAGCTGCATGCCGCTTGGACTGTCGGTACCTATCTGCTGCTTCCGGGGTCCCACAGGCCAGAAAGGCCCAATAGGACTCCTTCTTCAGCCTGACAGCATCCCTCACCGCCGGTGTCCATCACCGGGTTCGAGGGTTGCTACCACGACAGGCACCAACAACCTTGCGGCCACAACTCTGATAAGCTACCTCGACAATAGAGGCGCAGAACATGGCCCACTCGGACTCAATGTCCCCCGCCTCCCTCGGAACGTGTTCAAAGCTCTCCCGGAGGTGGGAGTTAAAGCTCCGTCTTACGGGAGACTCTGCCAAACGATCCCAGCAGACCATCACAATACGTTTGGGTCGGCCATCAATTTTTATGTTAAGAGTTAATGCTTAATGCAACACTTGTGAGAGAAAACATTTTAGTTTAGTATCAAGAAACTATTTGTAATTAGGTTTGATCCGGCGCAAGAGTTGTGTGAAAAAACTGTCAAGAAACTATTTGCAATTAGGTTTGATCCGGCGCAAGAGTTGTGTGAAAAAACTAAGCTCGTTTTGTTCACATGACCTTGTAGCCTCCTTGGTAACAGATCTAACAAACCATTCAGATAAGACATGTTTTCTTTTAATGGTGCCTAGTACCACTCAGACAAACAAGTTTGAGTGAAGTCATCACACGTATCCCACAAGGTATAAATTAGGAGCTCGGATGAACACATTGGAGGGTCTGCTGTGAGTCCTGATCAGACGTCGAGCTGCATGATGTATATTCCACGCCAAACTATGAGGCCCTTCCAGTTTGTGTCAAAGGTGAGGAATAATGAGTTACATCAATGCCTTGTGTTTGTGTTATGTGCTGTTAGTACTATGACGGATTTAAATGACACTTTATTTCTAGCAGGAAAAAACAGTTTGTATGTTTGAACATGTATGTTTCCTTTTCCTGTCACAGACTTCTTTAATAAATTATCATTATTTTTAATTAAGTCTTGTGTGAGTTTTTCTAAACAAGTGTACCTACCTTTCACGAATCTGAAAAGATGATAAAACATTAACCATTTGGGTTGATCTGAAATATCATAGAACATTTTGGCGTCACTTGCACAGGATTGATGAAAGGATACACACACTGTGCTGTTTAGAAAAAAAAAGGAAAAGTGTGATGTCTGGTGCTGTGTTTTTGTGTAACGGGTGTGATTCCCGTTGTTTTGGAAGCGGATGGATTTTCCACTGTTGAGAGCTGATAAGCGGTGTGATCTCCTATCAGCAATTTATGTCCTGTTTTTTGATCGTTTTGGGGGAGGCCCTGAAGCCTGTTCAGAAAACACAGATGTGTAGCAGCTTTAAAGAGAAGGACCAGGGTGTAAAAACCTTTGATCAGTAGTTTTGTAGGAGCAGAAGGAAAGAAGATTTTGCCGGGGTTAGAAGAAAAAATATATAACCCTTGTCGTGTATCTGAAAAGTAACAGAAGTATTTTACTTGTTGATCAGCTGTGAGTTTTGCCTCATTAATTCCTGTCAGGTGATTTATTTGACAGCTCAGTTGAAGTGAAGTTAAAAAAAAAGGGGGAGCAGCGCTTCGATCTGCAGCTGCTTGTGGGAGGTTCAGTGAAGCAAGAAAAGCCCAGATGAGCTCGCTTTAGAAGATTAAGTTAAAGAGAAAGGAAAAAGATGCTTGTGTGTGTTTGTGTAGAATACACAGCTTGTTAAGGAATTTCTGCAGACCAGAAAGTTGAAAGTGTATTTGTTGGAAGACTTCAGAGGTGCATGTACGCACCTAAGGAAAATTAACAGAGTGAAGAAAGCATGAGTAAAGTGGTTGAGAGACTGGAAAAAAAATTTAATAAAGTGTGTGCGAGTTTTTTATCAATGAGGTTAAAGCTGTCAGCTGAGACAGAAATATTTGGGGAGACAATAATGATAAGTGTGTGTCTCATCTGTTGTGAGTAAGGTTGTTTACAAGAGACTAAGATAAGCTTTGTTCTGAAAAAGGAAGGAGAAAAATATGAGTGTGTTTTGGTTGCTGAGTTAGGTTAGCTGGAGTGAAGGACGCATGAAGAGAGTGGTTGAGGGAACAACTCGCATGTGTGTGTGTGTGTGTGCCTCTGACTGAAGACAGCAGCAGGGGAAATAACAAACGGAGTGAAATGAGGTTGTTTACAGGAGGGGGAGAGAGGAAAAAAGATCAGGTGAAGGAACGGAGGTCAGGAGATGGTCCTTGTTTGATGTTTTTTCTTGTTTTTTATGCAGCGATGTAATGTATACAGCAGTGTTTGTGAATGTATATTACGGAGTGCCAGTGAACGCACCGCGAGAGAAAACAAAACGAAAATGGAAAAAACGGATAACGACGGGTCAGTTTCGATTTTGTAATTTCTTTTATTGACAGCGGATATGACTCGGAAGTTCTCTTTGCCCCGCAAATGTGACGTGTTGAAGCATTTGTGTGCACATTTAAGAGTGTAGAATTCATTTGAGCATATTTACACAGAACAAACTTTGTATTGTTTAAAAAAACTCTTAACAACAGAGAAAAATCTGGGAGATCGATACCGCGGCCCAGTTACATCAGTGTAATTATGATGAAGATATTATTGTGCTTTTATTGTGAAAAGACAACGGAGGGAGGGAGGGGGCGGCAGTGATCAGTAGTGATTGCTGGGCACTCAAAGTAAAATGGATGTTTGCTGTTACACAGAAACGTTGTTGTCCTGTCAAGTTTTGTTGTATAACGTGAAGTATTACAGTCAGAACTCAGAATTTGGATGAAATTCTGACTTGGATTCAACTGAGCAACTTTTCACCTCCGCATCATCATCATGGCAGCTATTCACAACAACAGTGAGTGAAAACTTTACTTTACATTCAGCAGCATTCTGTTTGTTTGTTTTTGTTTGTTTCATATTTAGTCAGTCATACATGTGGTAGGCTACTTTTAAAAGTTTGTAAGGTGACACATTAAAATGCTTATTGTAGGTTTTAAATACTGTATACAGTAGCAGTGTTTGTAGCGACGAAGAACGTAGAAACACCTCGTGGTTATGTTTAATATTTTAGGTTTAGTTGAACAGTTAACATATTCATATAAGAGGTTTTGCATAAAAATATGACCTTACAAACCTTTCTGTGCCTCACGTTTATGTTTTAAGGCCTCAGTGGCTGGATTTTTTAAAGCTCCTTCAGAAATGCAGTTATTTTCTTTAATGTCTATAAAACAACATTAAACAATGTTCAACTATTCTTTTCTGACTTCAGAGAGACCTATGTACATGTACTGATTATTGAGAGACTGCTGTCTGTGAATACTTGTTTATTTTTATTTTTATGTATTGATCCAGTATGGAGCTGAACCTCTCCCAGGTCCTTTGTGTTGGTGTGCTGGAGACCATCACCTGAGGCTCTTCCTGTTGAACCACAACTAGTACAACCCAGACTTTCACATCACAGCAGGTAAGATTGCATCAACAAAAAGAATAGTACTCAACAATATTCTTTGATGTAAATCTGTTGATTTTCTGTGGTTCTGATGAGGGAAGTGACAAAGTGGATGCAGCATTCAGCCCATAATGGACCCAGATGTGGTCTGCGTCCAGTCCTACAACACCTGGACATCCAGGAGGGTGGACGAGGAGGTGGTGGAGTCTGAAGAAGTGTACAAGCAGCAGGATGAGGAGAAACTAGTTCTTAATGACACAGCTGCTCAGTAAAATTGAATTTCTAGTAAAATTCTGATTTTGCAGATTTACAGCTGTAAAGTGTCATTTTTACAGAGCTGATGAAGTCAAACACCACTTGCTGATATTTTTTAAACTCAATTTTTTTTGATAATCTGTTCATATTAATGTTTCCCCAGAGGTTTTCATATATTTGATAATATGGGATGGTTTTATTTTAATAAAATGTTTTTTTTAACATTCACCAATTTTGTTTTTACTAAAGTACGAGCTGTGAGTTGTAGATGAACGAATGAAATTAAAACAGATACACAAATATTCTCACAAAGAATAACTCAACACTAACAGATAATATAGTGTACTACTGTAACTTTATTTACACATATCTACAGAAACACTTGGTTCATTGTTATCCTTTTTTTTTCAAACAATATGTTCATTTGAACTGTCAGAAAAAATATTAAATTCATATTTTCATTGATTCATTTTCATCTCAATGCTCTGGCCAGTTGTGGTATTTCTGCATATTTTGATGTCTTGATGCAAAAACGTACCAGTCCTGATGTTCTACAGGATTCTGTAACATCAGTCATGATGTTCTAAAGGATTCTGTAGCATCAGTCCTGATGTTGTACAGCATTCTGTAACATCAGTCCTGATGTTCTACAGGATTCTGTAACATCAGTCCTGATGTTCTACAGGATTCTGTAACATCAGTCCTGGTGTTCTACAGATCATGAAGACGTCTCCATCTGTTCTTTAACAATATCAAGGTTTGTTCTCCTCCACCTGGGTCCACTCTTCAGGTCACAGATTAGTTTTATCAGTATCCTGAGTTTGGAGAAGATATGTTAAAAAAAAGTGAACATGGAACATTTTGTCATCAGTTCACTGTTTATGAATAATTGTGTTAATCATGTGGCAGTATCATTTATATAACATTTCAGCAACAATGTTTAAAGCAAAAACATTTATACTAAGTATAAAAAGAAAACAGAAATGTGAAACCACATCAATGTAAATAGATCAGAAAAAAGAAAAGATTTCTGGTTAAAAACTAGAATGAAATATAAATATAAAAATGGCCTAAAATTAGTTAGATGTGTTAAAGGACTAAAGTAAATAATATTTCAGAAATCCACTCTTGTGATAAGTGAAGATTGTGACAAACTGAAATAAAGGCGTGTGTGTGTGTGTGTACGGGTTTTTCCTGCAACGTTAAGAGTTTTTTTAAACAATACAAAGTTTGCTGTGTAAATGCACCCAAGTGTCCTTGGGTGTCATGAAAGGCGCTTTTAAATAAAATGATGATGATTAAATATTGTTATGGCAACCACGGAGTTGTTATGGAGCCAACGGGCGGATTGTAGAGGCGCAGAATAATAATCACTCCAGGAGAGGATAACGCTGATCTTCCTTTAATGAAGATAACTTAACAGAAGTATAACTGAATGGTTATGTTTGTGCTCTAACGCCGATGCAGACGAACTTATACGTCCACACCAGAGTCATCGAGCATCAAAACTGAGTCACACACAAAACAGTCCCCCGGAACACACAACCGCAGCATGCAGAGTTCCGTTAACGAGGTAAATGCACAGTAACACACTTAAACTCAGGTCAGTCTAACCAGTATGGGAAATAATGCAAGCATAAGCAAATACATACAAGTACTACAATATGCTCAAATGAATTCTACACTCTTAAATGTGCACACAAATGCTTCGACGTCACATTTGCGGGGCAGAGAGAACTTCCGGGTCATATCTGCTGTCAATAAAAGAAATTACAAAATCGAAACTGACCCGTCGTTATCCGTTTTTTCCATTTTCGTTTTGTACACAAAATCGGAAATCAGATAACGGTTTGTAATCCATTTTTTAGTTTTGGTTCAATAAACGAAAAACGAAAAAACAAGTGGTTTTTTTGTTATTTCATTTTTTGTTTCAAATGAAAAAACGAACTGCCTGAATGTACACGGACCCTCCAGAACAGGGAGGAAACTGCAGCTCTGAGAAGATGTGTGTGAGAGGAATAAAAAAAAGTCACTGCTGTGTTTGAGCGGTTGAACAGGTCAAGCCCAGAAATTAGGATTACAAATTGGTCAACAGGTGACATTAGAAATTTATTGGAAGAATCAGACAGTGAATAAAAAAAAGAAGAGGGTTTTTAAGTTTTTTCCCCCTCCTCCAAGTTTAAAGAATGAACCTTTTGTTGAAGAGATCACTAATCCTTGTCGTTCTATCAAAAGCATGTTCTGTGTTACAGCTTGTGTCCTGTCTCTGAGGACGCGCAGTCACGTGACCCGACCGTGTTGGGCTAACTGCTATCTCAAAAGCTAAGAGGCGAGTCATCGTAGTTTTAAACTGTGTTTCTGTTTCTTGACTTGTTCTAGTGCGTCCTTGCTGGCTCTTGTTTTGAGCTTCATTCTTTGATGTGTTTTAAATTATGTGAATCGCTGTTGAGTGGTTCTGCCAGGTTCTTCGGGTTTGTGCTAAGCTAATAAGATTTGGTTTGGATCGAGTCGGATTGAATTCACACTAAGCTGAAATCAGGAGAGTGGTTTTAAACAGTGTTATTTATTCATTTATTTTTCTCTGCCCTTTGTTGATTTTTAATTATTTTTCAGGACTTCTTGTTTCAGTGTATTGAGAGCTAGCTTTCACTAGCGTTAGCTTAACAGGCCTGGGGCCCGTGCGCCAGAAGTGACTGCTTTGTTTGTAGATAATGATACATTTAACAAATGTTCTCATGTCGGTTCTGGAGGAGTGGTTCTGATCTGAAGAAAGCTCGACTCTGTGCTTTTGAAAAACCATTAACTAGCAGGCGCCCGTATGCTGCACAGAGCTAAGTGGAGCTATACCTAGCTCACGTTAGCAGTCACAACATGGCGTCGAGAACAGCATGCTCCCTGCGTGAACACTCTAAGCGCTAGAAAAAAGTTGTGTTGGCAGATTAATTTAAATAAAAACGGTCCAATGGTTTAGTTATCATTAGTTCTAAAAACTCATAAATAATACATAAATTAAACAATCTAGGGTAGGTGAGTAATGAACAATTCTACAATTCTGTCTAATCCTTTGATATAGGAGGGGATATATTTTTTGACAAAGCAAATAATGAACCTGCTGCATGTCCTGTTTATTTGCCCCAAATATTGTCCTACTGATATAAAACTCACATTTATATCAGAGAACAAGTGTGATTATTAGGGGTGCACCGATAGCAATTTATGGCCGATCATAGCATTGTTAGTTGTGTGAGGCTTTTTTCACTTTTTTTGATGCAATTTGTTGGAAAAACATTCAGACAACGCCAACGTCCCTTTACTGTATTTGTTTTTAAATGCAGGTGTATGCAGCATTCCAACGAATTGCACACCAAAACCTTCCCAACACATTCCATGCTGAGCTCAGCTTCCATCTAACTCATCTGATGACCTTATTCAGACAGAAGTCATTTTAAAACTTCACAATGAGCAGGTGAAAACATTAAACATTGTAACATTGTGATTCTGTTGAACTGATGAGGTCATTGTTGGTGTACTGTACTTACAGTAGTTTGTCTGATCGTATTAAATGTGTGAAATTGTATTAGTGGATATGTTGTGATTGAACTGTTTCACAGTTAGCTTTAATCCATAAACCTAAGTGAAGATGTACCTATGTTTTTAATCACTAGATTTCATGACACACACCAAGCTGTCCTGCATGAAGATGCCTGGATTTTTCAGACCCTGCACAGTGAGTGTCATTAAATAATTAACATTACATCTGTGTATTAGGTGAACAGCTCATCAAACATGCTTAAGGACTTTCCCTTGTTCAAACCTTGAGTCTTGACAAACGGAATTGATGACTGGTCTGTTTTCTCAGGATTTATACTGTTCAGTGATCTACTGGTCATACAATTAGAATATCATGAAAAGGTTGAGTTATTTCAGTAATTCCATTCAAAAAGTGCAACTTGTATATTATATTCATTCATTACACACAGACTGATATATTTCAAATGTTTATTTCTTCTAATGTTGATTATTATAACTGACAATTAATGAAAACCCTAAATTCGGTATCTCAGAAAATTAGAATATTACTTAAGACCAATAAAAAATAAAAATATATTTTTAGAAATGTTGACTAACTGAAAAGTGTGTACATGAAAATTATGAGCATGTACAGCATCGANNNNGGGTCCTTTTGTCTGGATTGCTGCAGCAATGTGGCGTGACATTGAGTTGATCAGTCTGTGTCACTGCTCAGGTGTTATGAGAGCCCAGATTGCTCTGATAGTGGCCTTCAGCTCTTCTGAATTGTTGGGTCTGGTGTATCACATCTTCTTCACAATACTCCATAGATTTTCTGTGGGGTTACGGTCAGGCGAGTTTGCTGGTCAGTTAAGAACAGGGATACCATGGTCTTTAAACCAAGTACTTGTACGGTAGCTTTGGCACTATGTGCAGCTGCCAAGTCCTGTTGGTCCTGCAAGAATAACCTGGGCTCATAACACCTGAGCAGTGACACAGACTGATGGACACCATGCCACGACGCATTGCTGCAGTAATCCAGACAAAAGGAATCCCAACTAAGTATTGATGCTGTACATGCTCATACTTTTCATGCTCATACTTTTCATGTTCATACTTTTTAGTTGGCCAACATTTCTAAAAATCCTATTTTTTTCCCAGTGGTCTTAAGTAATATCCCAAATTTCTGAGATACTGAATTTAGGGTTTTCATTAGTGATCAGTTATAACCATCAACATTAAAAGAAATAAACATTTGAAATATATCAGTCTGTGTGTAATGAATTAATATAATATACAAGTTTCACTGTTTGAATGGATTTACTGAAATAAAACTATTAGAAAAGGACATTAAATAATAATGTTTATGTTTATGTTGATTAAATTTGTTCATTTTTTTAACAAAAGAAACAATACAAGACAACCTCATAAATAATAGTGTACAAAATATAAAAAAATGAAAGGTAGCAGAAAGAAGAATAAATCTTATTATATCTGCCCCTTATTTCCAACAATCAGATTAAACAACAATAATCAACCATGTAAACAATAATAATCTTCAACCAACTTTTTTCCAACAATCAGATTAAACAATAATAATCTTCAACCAACAGTACAAAATGACTAACTCTTTCTAATTTTCTAACTAATACAATACACATTACGCTATTTCATATATTTTTTAACACATTCGTTTTGATCATTTTCTTAAATGTAAACATTGACTTGGCATTTTT
Organism: Garcialebias charrua; assembly: GCA_038048925.1. Classification (NCBI taxonomy): domain Eukaryota; kingdom Metazoa; phylum Chordata; class Actinopteri; order Cyprinodontiformes; family Rivulidae; genus Garcialebias; species Garcialebias charrua. Next base: position 16,479 of record JBBPBX010006686.1, read on the forward strand.
AACTACATTCTCCAAGCCATTCCATAATCTAATTCCCTGGATTGAGGTAGAACGTCCCTTCAAACTAGTTCTGAATTGTGGTTTTACAAACATCTCTGTCCCCTTAAGATTATAACAACTTTGTCTTTTAACAAAATGCATTTGGATATTTAAAGGTAATGCATTATTTTGAGCCCTATACATAACTGATAAAATATTATAGTCTACCAAATCATGGAACTTCAATAACTTCAGTTGATAAAATAATGTACTTGATGGATGACGGTAATGTTTTCTAGTGATAATTCTTACAGCTCTTTTCTGTAATACAAAAATAGGCTTTGTGATTGTTTTACACGCATTCCCCCAAACATCAATACAATAGATTAAGTGTGGAACAATGATTGTGTTATACAACAAATACAGAGCTTTATCATTCAATAGGTCTCTGACTTTGTACAGTACTGCAATCGATTTAGCTATTTTTATTCTTACAGAATTTATGTGTTGTTTCCATGTCAGTTTGTCATCAATGATAACACCCAAAAACTTCACCTCACTCACTCTACAAATCTCAACACCCTCAATGTCAAATGTCAAACTGTTATAAAGCACAGGTAGTCCCTGACTTACGAGCGCTCTGACCTACGAGGATCCGGACTTACAAGCTGGCGAATTTTTGGAAAAAACGCAAAAAATACAGTTTTTCTGTGTTTTTTCACCACAGTTCATTAGCTAAACATGTGGACACACGTTTCCGATCATTTTTATGCACTCATAAGCAGTTTTTCGATGAAAAACGAGTGTTCGTAGTCGCGCTAGCAAAACCGTTCCAACTTACGAGCGAAAATCCGGACTTACGAGAACATGTGCTTCGTGTTCCAACTTACGAATTTTCGTCTTACGAGCACCTCGTTGTAACGGAACTCGCTCGTAAGTCGGGGACTACCTGCATTTGATTCTGATATTCTCTTTCATTCTTTTTAGGATGAGCCAGAGCTGATGGAGATGTTGCAGTGGCCCTTGTTACCATCACCAGTGACCATGACACAAATCCAGTTCACTACGAGCATGAACTTTGTTACCACCCTGTGAAAGTTGGAATGTTCACTGAAAGTGACATCATTGTCAGCTGTCCCAGATGTGTGGATGCCTTCCTGCTGTTTGGGCTCACCTCAGGTATCCCAAAGCACTTACCAACACTTGAATGTGTTCAGAAGATTGTACCTGGTCTAGAAGATGGTAACTGTCGGCCAGGTTACAAACTCTCAAGAATGACTTGATGAAGAGTTGTATTTAATGCATCTCCCCTGGAGTTCAAAGTTAGTTTGTTTTTTTGACAAGAAACAAGAGGCTGTGCAGAGCAGAATGTTAAGGTTCGTCACCAAGGTCTCTGCAGCTCCTCCAGGATCTGCTGGTGCACCAGAAGAACCAACTCCAGCCAGTCCTCCTGCAGCAAGCCAGGAGTCCATGGACAGCTCACCCTCTCCCCAGTAAGACGCCTCCCCGCTCCCTCCCTCCAGGTACAGTAATGAAATGTTATTTTTTATTTTTCTGAGTTGTGTCATGTTACACACAGTAACTTCATCTGTTAATCAATTTGTATCTGCTCATGTTCACAGCCTGCTGCTCCTCCTCCACCAGCTCCACCATCCCATCACTGACCTGCCCACCTTCACATACCACCACAGCATCGTCAGAAATGTACAGCAAAGACATGTCAATGTTTTTTCCTTTATTTTTTGTTTTATGCTACATCTACTGTAATATCACCTCTCTCTCGACAGCCTCCAAAGCGTCACGCCCCCCTGGTCCATCCACACATGTGCACCACACCACACAGGTAAGGAGAAGTTGTTGCTGTCTGTGTTTTCATTTCTGCAGATGTTTACGCACATGTTCATTTTTGTGTTGCTGTAATTTCTACACAGCTCACATCGTGGACTTTCCTCATGGATGGACAAGTGTCCACTCTGTCCTGCCTCTGTCATCCTGCCTGCTGCCTAGCTTCGCTGCTGTCCCATCAGTTTGTCAACATCAACAGCGAGTAGAAGTTGTTCTCTGTCTACTAAAAAGAATCTGTCCAGATGAACTGATTGAGAATGAGCGGATTTGATACCTGGACTATTGAGAATGAACTTTCTTGTTCTCTGTCTGTTTTTCATGTTGTCTTTGCAGTTCATTGTCCAGCTGAAAGTGCGCATGTTCATTTTTGTGTTGCTGTAATTTCTACACAGCTCACATTGTGGACTTTCTGTTTTGATCTTACTGCCGTAGATTTCCACGACACACACCAAGCTGTCCTGCATGAAAATGCCTGGATTTTTCAGACCCTGCACAGTGAGTGTCATGAAATAATTGGTGCAAAGAGAATAATCTTCACATGAATGTGAAGAAGACAAAGGAGATGATTGTGGACTTCAGAAGGAACAAACACACCCACGCCCCACTGAACATAAGTGGATCTGCAGTGGAGGTGGTCTCCAGCTACAAATACTTGGGTGTACACATGAATGATAACCTCAGCTGGAGCAACAACACCACCAGCCTGATCAAGAAAGGTCATCAGAGACTCTACTTCCTCAGACGGCTGAGACGAGCTGGTCTGAGCAGCCCAGTTCTCACCTCGTTCTACAGGTGTGCAGTGGAGAGCATCCTGTGCTCCAGCATCAACGTGTGGCATGGAGGCTGCACAGTTGCAGAGAGGAAAGCTCTACAGAGAGTGGTGAAGGCTGCACAGAAGTCTGTTGGAGTCAGTCTCCCCACCATCACAGACATTTACACCTCCAGATGCAGGAAAAGAGCCACCTGCATCATGAAAGACCTCACTCACCCAGCACACTCACTCTTTGCCCCACTCCCCTCAGGACGGAGGTTGAGGAGCATCAAATGTAGAACCACTAGACTGAGGAACAGCTTCTACCCTGAGGCTGTTAGACTCATGAATAAATAAATAATAAGAATAAACACTGCAAAATATCACATCATGCTGATGCTGATCTGTTTTCTTGTTGCTGTGTTCATCTGTGACCATCTGCTCATACAGACTCATGTTCGTGCTGCTGTTTATAATGATGTTTTTCCACTATATTAGGGCTTAGTGTATTACTAGTTGATGTTTTTCTTAGTTAATTCTAGATGTTATTACTGTTTTTCTCTTGCATTTGTTGTTGGATGTAACTGGGACCCCGTGTACATAATCTCGTTTTCATCACATGTACCACATGCGGTGCAAATGACAATAAAGACTCTCTGACTCTGACTCTGACTCTGATAATTAACATTACATCTGTGTATTAGGTGAACAGCTCATCAAACATCCTAACATGCTTAAAGGTCCATTGACATGATTTTTTTTACTATTCATAAAATTTCTCAAAATATATATATATATATATATTAACATTTAAATATGTTCGTTTTTGCAAACAAAATGATAAATCACTTTAATTTTGCTTTAAAAGTGATTTTGAACTTCAAGCCGTGTTTAATCATGGGAAAACCGATTACACACGAACGCACCATCTGTGACGTAGTGAGAGGCAGAGGGCTCTGGTCTCTTTAATAGCGGACAATTTAAAACACGATGAATTTATCAATCTATGTGAAGATTTGAGCTATTTGTCTTCATTTTGGGAAGCAGAAAATAGTTTGGGTGATGGAACAAGAAACAACAGGATCTAATTTAGGTCTGATGCTGTATCAGACTGACCTTCATGTGGAGCTGCTCATGCCTGCGCACTGTGACAAGCCCAGAGCTCTGCCCGGTGTAACGTCACAGATGGTGCGTTCGTGTGTAATCGGTTTTCCCATGATTAAACACGGCTTGAAGTTCAAAATCACCTTTAAAGCAAAATTAAAGTGATTTATCATTTTGTTTGCAAAAACAATATATTTTGAGCAATTTTATGAATAGTACCGGTAAACTAATCATGTCAGCGGACCTTTAAGGACTTCCCCTTGTTCAAACTTTAAGTCGTGACAAACTGAATTGATGACTGGTCTGTTACTGTTCATTGACATACTGGTGCTGGTCATACAAGTAGAATATCATGAAAAGGTTGATTTATTTCAGTAATTCCTTTCAAAAGGTGCAACTTGTATATTATATTCATTCATTACACACAGACTGATATATTTCAAATGTTTATTTCTTCTAATGTTGATGATTATAACTGACAACTAATGAAAACCCTAAATTCGATATCTCAGAAAATTAGAATATTACTTAAGACCAATAAAAAAAATAAAAAATATTTTTAGAAATGTTGACCAACTTAAAAGTATGAACATGAAAAGTATGAGCATTTACAGCATCAATACTTAGTTGTGGCTCCTTTTGCCTGGATTAATGCAGTAACGCGGCGTGGCATGGAGTCCATCAGTCTGTGTCACTGCTCAGGTGTTATGAGAGCCCAGGTTGCTCTGATAGTGGCCTTCAGCTCTTCTGAATTGTTGGCTCTGGTGTATCACATCTTCTTCTTCACAATACTTCAAAGATTTTCTATGGGATTATGGTCAGGCGAGTTTGCTGGTCAGTTAAGAACAGGGATACCATGGTCCTTAAACCAGGTACTTGTAGCTTTGGCACTATGTGCAGCTGCCAAGTCCTGTTGGTCCTGCAAGAATAACCTGGGCTCATAACACATGAGCAGTGGCACAGACTGATTGACTCCATGCCACGACGCATTGCTGCAGTAATCCAGACAAAAGGAATCTTAACTAAGTATTGATGCTGTACATGCTCATACTTTTCATGTTCATACTTTTTAGTTGGCCAACATTTCTAAAAATCCTATTTTTTCCCCAGTGGTCTAAGTAATATCCCAATTTTCTGAGATACTGAATTTAGGGTTTTCATTAGTTATCAGTTATAACCATCAACATTAAAAGAAATAAACATTTGAAATATATACCATACCATACCACTTTATTTTTAGAGCACTTAAACAGACACAAGGCCAACCAAAGTGCTGTACAATAGAAACAAACAAGCAAAGCAGACAGGAAAACAAAAAATAAAAACAAAATATCGATAGAAATAGCAACAGAAACTAACTAAAATGGTGAACAGTGTATATTACAGAGAGGATCAAAACAAATGACATAGTGTTAAAGGCGAGAGAATAGAAGTGGGTTTTTACGCGAGACTTAAATACTGTGAGTGAGGGAGCCTGCCTGACACTCAGTGGCAACTCATTCCACAGTCTTGGACCTGCAACTTAGAAGGCCCTGTCACCTCTGAGCTTCTTTCTCTTTGTGTTTTTTTTTTCAGTCTGGGACAGAGATAGCAGTTGACTTCTTCCGCTTCAGGGAAATTTGCCAGATCACCTGCAGCAAAGAAGTCTGTGATGACTGAACTCTGAACTTTTCCAGGGACTGGTGGGAGCAGGTCCAAGAAGAGCTTGTTGTGAGTAATGAGGAAAAATACAGCCACATTGCTGCTACTGTTGTTATTAAAGGTTCAGTATGCAGTTTCTGTAGAACTGCAGCAGTTAGAAATATTTTCAACAGGCAAAGCATTCTGATCCCTCCCCCTCAGAGCCATATGTGGCTCTGCCCCCTTGTGGTCTGTTGAATTTCAAATTCAAGCTCTGTTTTTATTGGCTGATTCAAATTCAAGCTCTGTTTTTATTGGCTGGTTACAAACTCTGTTTTTATTGGCTGGAAAATGGCGGGTCACCTTTTCTTTTTAGAAATGCTTATTTACCACCTGGAGAAGCAAGGGGACAATATTTTTTTTAAAAAAATTTCAGAGATTACCTGGCTAACATCAGTCTGTCAGGAGGTAGTGACAGAGTGAAGAAATATGTTCATAAAAAAAGCTACATACTGCAGCTTTAAGATAATTTTCTCCATTGCTGGAGATATTCACTGCAACTAGATCTGTGCTTTTAGCAGAAAATGTGGACAAGTTGGTCTTTTTGGACAAAAACTTAAAACTTGATTACCGGTAGTTAGATTGTAAACAATCTGTTGTTGCTTATTGTTCTGACTGTTATTGTATTTATTACGATTTTTATTATTGTTAGTATAGTTTATTTATTGTAAAGAATGCCGTTTATTTAGATTAAAGATTAAATTAAGATTTATTACACATTAAACTTTATTCTGAATTTGACAATAATTTATTAAGCGTATGTATTTGCTCAGGTTGGACGCGTGCCAAGGAGTATAGCGGATCAGGGAGCTCCACCTCAGCTGCCTTTCTGGACTCACCTGCCCCTCCTCACTCACCTGTAGCAGCACCACCAGCAAATTCTGCATCGCCTGACCCTCCAGCATCACTAGCACCTTCTGCATCACCTGCCCCTCCATAAAGGTAACATTTTCTTTTCTTTTTTTATTTCTTTTTTTTATATAACTCAGCTGCCTCTCCTGACTCACATGCCCCTCTTCACTCACCAGCATCACCAGCACCTTCTGCATCACCTGCCCCTCCATAAAGGTAAGGACTTTTATCTTTTCTTTTTTTATTTATTTTTTTATATATAACTCAACTGCCTCTCCTGACTCACCTGTCTCTCTTCACTCACCAGCACCTTCTGCATCACCAGTACCCTCCACCTCAGCTGCCTTTCTGGACTCACCTGCCCCTCCTCACTCACCTACACCAGTATCAACATCACCTTCTGCATCACTTGCCCTTCCACCTCAGCTGCCATTTTGGACTCACCTGCCCCTCCTCACTCACCTGCACCAGCATCAACATCACCTTCTGCATCACTTGCCCCTCCACCTCAGCTGCCATTTTGGACTCACCTGCCCCTCCTCACTCACCTGCACCAGCAACTTCTGCAACTCCCTCCCAATAAGCCTTTCTCCCTCCCCTGCAACACCCCTTCCATAAAAGTAAGGACATTTTCTTCTCTTTTTTTATAGTACAGTGTACAGTAAACTGGAAATTGTGTTAAAAATATGGACATTATAGATGGTCTATTAAATTTATAAAACAAATAAAGTTCTTAATTAATTGGAGCCTTTTAAGTGCATGTATATATATGTATATGTATATATATGTATATGTATATATATATATGTATATGTATATATATATATATATATATATGTATATATATATATATGTATATATATATATATATGTATATATATGTATATATATATGTATATATAT
>JBBPBX010006686.1:23684-53045 GCA_038048925.1 Garcialebias charrua
TATATATATATATATACAGGTGACCCCCGACCTACGACCCCATCGACCTGCGAACCACGGGACCTACGAACATATCATATTTAATAAAAATATGAAATTACTGTATTAAAAAAAAAATTTTTTTTTTTTTTTTTGTGTTTAAATGTTCTTAATTTCATGTTCTGGTTGTTTTAAAGGCTTTATAAATAATAATTATGATAAAAAAGATCATTTCTGATCATTTTTGAGCAATTTTTGAGCAATCTTGGGCAACAGGAAGTAGGTCTTCAGTTTACACGGTCACAAATTAATGTAGAACACCGGACGCTATTTTAGGTTCAGTCACTGGGGTCTCCGGTCACAAATTAATGTAGAACACCGGACGCCATCTTAGGTTAGCTGCCGAGAGCCGGACGAAGACTGGTGACCAGGATGGCTTCATATGGATTAATTACTAGCTGGAAACGTCTCTGTGAACTTTGTGGATGTCTCAGGCAGCAGCGGATTTATCGCCGATCGTGCCAGGCCGCCGTGCGAACACCTCCGGCCGGCCTGGCTACACCTCCGGCCTGGCTAGCTCCAGAGCTAACACTGGAGCTAACACGGGAGCCGGCCTTTTGAACACTGGTGACCAGGATCGCATCATATGGATTAATTACTAGCTGGAATAGCTCTGTGGACGTCTCAGGCTGGAGCAGCGGCTGGAGCAGCAGCTGCAGATTGATCGCGCCGCCGCTCCAACACTAGCTCATGGCTTGGCTAGCAGAAGCTAGCCAGCTAGCTAACACAGGTCTGGAGCAGCTGCGGTGGCTTGCCGGCCCCCGCGCTGCTTGGCCCGAAAACAATCAACGCATGGCAACCTATGTCGGCTTTGACCATCTCAAAGTAAGAAAATATATTTTTATTTATTCTGTAAATGTGAATAGCAATGTTTAACATTACAGTACACTACTGTACATGCTTAAATGTGTGCGCGCGCTCCGTTAGCATGATAAATAAAGGTTGAATGAATGAATGAATGAATAAATTTTTTTTTTAAATATAATTTTCACCCCCTACCTACGAACGGATCGAGCTGCGAACGGTTCTTAGGTCCCAAACTCGTTCGTAGGTCGGGGGTTCCCTGTATATATATATATATATATATATGTATATATATGTATATATATATATATATGTATGTATATGTATATATATATATGTATATATATATATGTATATGTATGTATATATATATATATGTATATATATATATATATATATATATGTATATATATATATATATATATATATATATGTATAATATATATATGTATATATATATATATACTGTATATACATATGGTATTTCTGTTTTTATTTGTCAGTTTTGGTCCTCCAATAAATGTCAACACTTCTGCTTGTCTTGGACAAATGTTTTCTATTACACTTGATTTAAGGCTGGTCTCATCTGTATTTGATAGAGAAAGATAAAAACAAATGTTTCATATTTGAAATGGAAACGTATTTGTTGTAATTATTTTTAGGAAAATGGTGAACTTGGCATTCTTAGTGGAGACAGGGAACAATATTTGGAAATGTTAGTTTACTTAAATTGCTATTTTAAGTTCAATTGCTGCCTTAAAATCTTGAGTTAAATGAACTCAAAAAGGGAATTGGTTTGTCAGTTTAACTTTAACATGAGGGTTGAAAGTATATACCGGGTATACAGTAATTTTTTGTTACTTTAACAAATGAAAACAAGTTTTTATGAATGGATAATGTAACTTTGCAAGTTGTTTAAACTCAGAGTATGAAGTTCATACAACAAGTACCGGTAAACATTAATTAAACAAGGGTATAACTTAGTTATTTGAGTTCAAATAGAAAATGATTGTAATTTTAATAGACAAGAGTACCGGTACTCAATTTTTGGAGAATGAATAACGTTCTATAGTTAGTCATTTCAACTTATGGTATCATATTTAAACAATGACTTATCATAAATTGGGCTACTTTTCTAGCTTGCCATCCTAAGTTGGAAAAAAAAAACATTATTTGAAGTTGCGTTAACTTGTTTTTAAGGCAGCTTTTGAACTCAAGTTTTTAAGTTTAACCACCCTATTTATTTTAATAGTGTAGTCATTTCAAGTTTGTTCTACTTGATGTATTTACCGGTAAACATTATCAGCTGCTTCAGATTTTTTGTAAGTTTTGTTTCATGTGCTTTGATTAATACAAAGTCAACAGTTCTGAGTACATGTATTCTGTACTTAGATCAAGGGCAACAAACTAATAAAATTTGATTTTTGTTACCTTTAAAAATGTCTCATCTTGTACTTAAATTTTTGAGTTCTGTTAACTAACTTTCCTGGGTTAAAAAGTGAAAACTTTAAAGTCTTGATAAATGAAAAAAGGGGCTTCGTTTTGTCCTGGTATAGAGTAGGGAGAACAGTACAGCATAGTTTGTGGATAACAGACGAGATGAAGTACCTAGAGAACCCATGCATGTACACGGAGAACATGCAAACACATGCAGAAAGACCCCTGGCTGGGATTTTAACACCTGCAACAGTACTACCAACTGCGCCATTGTGCAGCCTCAAAACTGTAAATTTACTCAGAACCCAATTTTAGGTATTTTGCAGCTTCACAATAAATTATTTTCATGTGTTCAATGTTAAACTGGTTAGATGTATGGAGTCTTTTTGGAGCTGGTATACAAGTTTTTAGCTACTTCTCTCAATTCATGATAAATAAAGGTTCTGGACCAAATTAGTCCACCTCCGATATGAGTAACATAAACGGATCTGGGCCGGATGAAGCGTTCCATGAACGGGTCCAAAACGGATCCGGGCCGGATGTACCCAAAAACCCTCTTTAATGAGTGGATCCGGATAGGGTCCGGGCCATATCCGATCTGGATCTGTGATCCGGATCCGAATCGGATCCGATCCGGTGTGCAAGTGGACTCCAATCCGGATCCGTTTTAAGCATCCGTTTTGGATCCTACGGTAGATCCGGAACGGATCCGGTGCGGAATCCGTTTGCTATCAGGGCAGCCTTTAAGGAATTTGAAGCTAAGGTAGTAGCCTGTTTGCTGCGACAAGATGAAAAGTGGAAGGCTGAAATAGAGAGGCTGAAGCACGCTAGACTTTCTACAGCTATTCATTCTCCTGATAGTGTCAGACCAATTCTCCCTGGCCCATCTGATCATCTTTCTTCCTCCGTGAGGCATACTTTCCCTGTAACGTCATCTCCACCTTTAGGCCTACCTGTACCAGGAGTACCACAAGGAAATTTTGGACTTTCACACCCTCAAAGGATGGATCAAACTACTACCTACATCACTCCAGGAACGGTTCCAGTTATGACATCAACACACAGTGGGATGTTGGATTACCTGGGATCAGCCTCCCACTTGACCATTCCGCCATCAAGCAGAACTCCTGTGATTTATGCCAAACCCCCCGTGCACATGGAGTTCCCTACATTTGAGGGTGCAGGAGAAGTTTCTGTGCCTATGCTCACTCACAATTATGCATTTAGACAATTAGAGCCTGGGTTAGAGTTGGAGTGGAGGGGAAACTGGTATAATGCCAGCCTTTGCTCCTTCTCTTTCCTTTTTAAGTACACTTTACAACAACACTCACCAACAGCACATTTGGGGACGGGGGTGGGTGTGTCGGGGTCTAGATTTGTTAATTTCAATTTTATTTATTTATGTATTTATTTATATATATATATATATATTATTTATTTATTTTTCTCTTACCCCCCTGGTTGCCTGGCGGTCATTCTAGGGGTGTGCCATCAGGGGTTGTCCTGGGATGTGGGGGGTTCTGGGCCTGGGGGTTTGCCGTGGGCGGGGCTGGCATTCTGCTCTCCCTGGGGCTGCTTGGGCTCAGGTGTCGTGTCCTGTCGGCAGGGAGAGGGTTGGGCCGATTCTTGGATGTCGGCTACTCTCCACACCAGAATGAATGGGTCTACCTCCTGGGTTTTGGGTACGGGCTCCCCAATGTAGGGGGCAGGTACGTGTCTGGACCTAGGGGGTATAGAGTGTGCATCTGGATTATGAATGGAACGTCTCGTTATTGTTTGTCTTTGTATGAGTAAGGATGAGGGTGGGTCTGAGTGAGTGTGTCTGCGCATGAATGTCTAATTGTCAGGTTGGGATTTGGGCTGCCCCCTCTCTGTTACATCTAAGGCTACTTGATGTCATGCTCCTGCCACGTGGCCCCCGAGTGGGTGTCCTTTTGCCTATGGGCGGGCTTGTGGCCCTTGCTGTCGTTTTCGGGGGTTGGGTGCTTGGGCTTGTGTCGGCTCGGCCTGGTGGCTGCCTGATGGGGCTCGGATCCTCTGGTCCTATCGGGTCTGGGCCTGAGGGGTGAGCGTCCCCTGGCCTCGGTGGTCGGGCCTGGGGCTACGTCGGTGCACCGGCTCCGGCGGGAGCCTGTGGGCTTGTTGCTGTTGGTCCCCCGGGGGTCATTGTGTGTGGCCGCTGATGGAGCTCGTCCGGTTCTTCCCATTGGTCCGATCTGGGGAGTGGGCGAGTGACTCGTCCTGTTCGGGTGGCCCTGGGGACTCTGGGCTCGGGGTCCTTCTTGGGGTCTTGGGCTTTGATCGCCCCTTCGTCTGTCTCTGGCTTTGGAGGGACAGATCTCTGATGCTTCACAGTCGCTGCTGAATGTTCTATTGGAGGAACCTTATTCACTTATGCATGCTCACAACCACACACAAATGGATGCAGGGATGTATGTATAGATATCATCAGTGACGGCTGGTGGTGATATTTTTAGGGTGGGCTAATTTATACACACACACACACACATACACACACACACACACACACACAGGTTTGTCAATGTGGTTTAGCCGGACTTTTTCGCCAAACCCGCCCGAAGGTGTATTACGGGGTCTACCACTTCCCGAGGTCCTAGCGACCTGGGACCAAGCTCAGAGCACTCTAAAAATTCTGAAAAAAATTTGGGTCACTTTAGCTTTCCGATAGGAGCTTCACAGCACGTTTTACCACCCAGACTCCAGTGTGGTTTACAAGGACGTCAAAAAATGTGGTTTATGAGGACAAACATACATTATGGGGTCTTTAAAGGGACAATTACGTCTCATTTAAACTCCGCCTACTTAACATAAAATTAACATAAAACACACAAATGTGACAGGACACTGCATTAGGAGAACAGTTTTTTGAACTGCTTTTATTAAACAAATTAGGCACATACTTTATTTATATTCACTAACAAATCTTCAAATGTTTAAAATAAAATAAAACTTAAATGTTTCAAATAAAATAAAATAAAAACTTAAATTCTGTTGACATATTTACATTATTATAAAACATATTAACATTATATACATATTTCTAAAACAAAATTTTACTTTTTCTGCAGGGTTAATCACAACCTAATGTAAAGTACAGGGGATCCCCGACTTACGAGCGACGAAAGAGTTCCTCAGTCTGAGATGACATATTTACATTTTATAAAACATTAACATTACAAACTTGTACATATTTCTAAAACAAAATTTTACTTTTTCTGCAGGGTTAATCACAACCCAATGTAAAGTACAGGTGATCCCTGACTTATGAGCGATGAAAGACTTCTGAGATGACATATTTACATATTATAAAACATTAACATTACAAACTTGTACATATTTCTAAAACAAAATTGTACTTTTTTTACAGGGTTCACCACAACCCACTGTAAAGTACAGGTGATCCCCGACTTACGAGCGACGAAAGAGTTCCTCAGTCTGAGATGACATATTTACATATTATAAAACATTAACATTACAAACTTGTACATATTTCTAAAACAAAATTGTACTTTTTTTACACGGTTCACCACAACCCACTGTAAAGTACAGGTGATCCCCGACTTACGAGCGATGAAAGAGTTCCTCAGTCTGAGATGACATATTTACATATTATAAAACATTAACATTATAAACTTGTACATATTTCTAAAACAAAATTGTACTTTTTTTACACGGTTCACCACAACCCACTGTAAAGTACAGGTTATCCCTAACTTACGAGTGACGAAAGACATCCTCAGTCTGAGATGCTGTATTCAGCTCAGTCTTATAAAGACTTCCTTAGTCTGAGATGTTGTATTCAGCTGAGTCTTATAAATAAAGACTTCCTGATGACAGCCAAAACCAGCTGCTCACATGATCAAGGAGGACCATCAGCCTAAACATTGCCCATTTTCTACATCCATCCATTATCTTTACCCGTTTCTTCCATTTTGGGTCACGGGGGTCGCCGGTGCCCATATCCAGCAATCATAGGGCAAGGGGCGGGGTGCACCTTTCACGGTTCGCAAGTTTATCACAGGGCATCACATTTGTTACATGAAAACATAAAACACTAGAAAGCTTGTTGAACAAGACACATACTAAAATTAAAATACCCTGATGAATGCTCAATAATTCTAGTAGAATAATCAAAAAAGCTAAGTCTGGTCCTCAGGACATTCAAAAAAACAACACAAAGAAAAGCAAAAAAAAAAAAACTGGAAATGTTTAGTCTTTTGTCCAAGTCTGGAGATAATGTATTCAACTCAGTATTATAAATAAAGATTTCCTCAGTGTGAGGTGCTGCATTCAGCTTAGTCTCATAAATAGCACCCTCTCACAGTGGATCAACCAGTTTGCAGGTCCTCCTTGATCATGAGAGCAGCTGGTTTTGGCTGTCATCAGCAAATTGGTTGATCCACTGTGAGAGGGTGCTATTTATAAGACTGAGCTGAATGCAACATCTCAGATTGAGGAAACCTTTCGGACAAATGACTTCCACAGTCTTGGATGCTGTACTCAGCTCAGTCTTATAAATAAATACTTCCTCAGTCTGAGGTACTGCATTCAGCTCAGTCTTATAAATAGCACCCTCTCACAGTGGATCAACGAGTTTGCTGAACAGCCAAAACCAGCTGCTCTCATGATCAAGGAGGACCTGCAAACTGGTTGATCCACTGTGAGAGGGTGCTATTTATAAGACTGAGCTGAATGCAGCACCTCAGACTGAAGACGTGTTTCGGACGAATGACTTCCTCAGTCTTACATGCTATGTTCAGCTCAGTCTTATAAAAGAAGACTTCCTCGACAAAGTTTTTTTTACAGTTTTTACATCAAAGTACAATTCAAACAAAAACACTTTCATCGATTCATCGCAAACCTGTTGCTTCCTCTCACATTCCTCCTTGGTGATCAGTTCACCTCGATATTCCAAAAGAAAGTCATATTTTGCAAAGGATTTATTTGCTAAGATTCCTCAACCTAGTTATATAAATAGGAAAAATTGTATTTTTTGTTAACACTAATAAAGCTCCACATACCTTTTAAGTTCACTGATAAATTTGATGACAAGGCCCTAAATAAAGACTTCCTCAGTCTGAGGTGCTGCATTCAGCTCAGTCTCATAAATAACACCCTCTCACAATGGATCAACCAGTTTGCAGGTCCTCCTTGATCATGTGAGCAACTTTTAATGATCTTACAAACTCCACTTGAGATTTCATGATAGAATGCAGACTCTTTAGCCAAAGCCAAACTCAGCACTTTGGCTCTTCCAGGTGGATTATCCATATCCATATTTTCTGGCTTACAGGGGCATCTACGGACATGTCTCCATAGTTGCTTTCGAACGTACATTCCTTCACAGTAGATACAGTGAATAAATGTTCCAGCTACGGCCTTAGCTTTTGTCTTTCTCTTCACTTTCAAGGGCCCTTGTCCACCTTGTAAAACTGCATTGTTATGCTTGTGATTTCCCCTGTTCCTCAATTTTTCTAATAAAACTTTGCGCTCTTTAGAATCCTTGTGAAGGGAAAACACTTGGATAATTTCAGGATGCGTCTGGTGTGTTTGCAAATGGCGTGAAATTTTAGTTTGTGGCTTACCACAAACATAACAGAAGTTTTGTAGACATGTAATCTGCTTTGAGGATTCCTGTTTGAGAAGCTCATCTTTTCTGTCTGGTTTATCCTTTGAGTATGTGGTAGAAGTGGCTTGGCCTGATGTTTTAAATGCGCTTTCTCCAATATTACTTGTGTCAGGAGGAAAGCAACATTTTGACGTGCTGGGAAAAACAGGGAAACTTGTGTCTGACATATTAGGATCAGGTATTGCTCCTTTTTCCAGAATCTGTCCAACTTTGGACTGGCTACACTGAAGGGGGACACAGGGACATCTGGACAAGTCTCCAGTCCATCACAAGGACACATGGACAAGTCTCCAGTCCATCACAGGGACATCTGGACAGGTCTCCAGTCCATCACAGGACACGTGGACAAGTCTCCAGTCCATCACAGGGATACCTGGACAGGTCTCCAGTCCATCACAGGTACACAGGGACAAGTCTCCAGTCCATCACAAGGACACATGGACAAGTCTCCAGTCCATCACAGGGACATCCTGGACAGGTCTCCAGTCCATCACAGGGACATGTGGACAAGTCTCCAGTCCATCACAAGGGATACCTGGACAGGTCTCCAGTCCATCACAGGTACACAGGGACAAGTCTCCAGTCCATCACAAGGACACATGGACAAGTCTCCAGTCCATCACAGGGACACGTGGACAAGTCTCCAGTCCATCACAGGGACACCTGGACAGGTCTCCAGTCCATCACAGGGACACGTGGACAAGTCTCCAGTCCATCACAGGGATACCTGGACAGGTCTCCAGTCCATCACAGGTACACAGGGACAAGTCTCCAGTCCATCACAAGGACACATGGACAAGTCTCCAGTCCATCACAGGGACACGTGGACAAGTCTCCAGTCCATCACATGGACATCCTGGACAGGTCTCCAGTCCATCACAGGGACACGTGGACAAGTCTGTGTCTGTGACTGAATGAGTGAGTAAGGGTGTGACTGAATGAGTGAGTAAGGGTGTGAATGAATGAGTGAGTAAGGGTGTGACTGAGTGACTGAGTGAGTGAGTAAGGGTGTGACTGAGTAAGTGAGTGAGTAAGGGTGTGACTGAGTGAGTGAGTGAGTAAGGGTGTGACTGAATGAGTGAGTAAGGGTATGACTGACTGAGTGAGTGAGTAAGGATATGACTGAGTGAGTGAGTGAGTAAGGGTGTGACTGAATGAGTGAGTAAGGGTGTGACTGACTGAGTGAGTGAGTAAGGGTATGACTGAGTGAGTGAGTGAGTAAGGGTGTGACTGAGTAAGTGAGTGAGTAAGGGTGTGACTGAGTGAGTGAGTGAGTAAGGGTGTGACTGAGTGAGTGAGTGAGTAAGGGTGTGACTGAGTGAGTGAGTAAGGGTGTGACTGAGTGAGTGAGTGAGTAAGGGTATGACTGAGTGAATGAGTGAGTAAGGGTGTGACTGAGTAAGTGAGTGAGTAAGGGTGTGACTGACTGAGTGAGTGAGTAAGGGTGTGACTGAGTGAGTGAGTGAGTAAGGGTGTGACTGAGTGAGTGAGTAAGGGTGTGACTGAGTGAGTGAGTGAGTAAGGGTATGACTGAGTAAGTGAGTGAGTAAGGGTGTGACTGAGTGAGTGAGTGAGTAAGGGTGTGACTGAGTGAGTGAGTGAGTGAGTAAGGGTGTGACTGAATGAAGGGAGTGAGTGAGTAAGGGTGTGACTGAATGAGTGAGTAAGGGTGTGACTGAATGAGTGAGTGAGTAAGGGTGTGACTGAGTGAGTAAGTGAGTGAGTAAGGGTGTGACTGAGTGAGTGAGTGAGTAAGGGTGTGACTGAGTGAGTCAGTAAGGGTGTGACTGAATGAGTGAGTGAGTAAGGGTGTGACTGAGTGAGTAAGTGAGTGAGTAAAGGTGTGACTGATTGAGTGAGTAAGGGTGTGACTGAGTGAGTGAGTGAGTGAGTAAGGGTGTGACTGAATGAGTGAGTAAGGGAGTGAGTGAGTAAGGGTGTGACTGAATGAGTGAGTAAGGGTGTGACTGAATGAGTGAGTGAGTAAGGGTGTGACTGAGTGAGTAAGTGAGTGAGTAAGGGTGTGACTGAGTGAGTGAGTGAGTAAGGGTGTGACTGAGTGAGTCAGTAAGGGTGTGACTGAATGAGTGAGTAAGGGTGTGACTGAATGAGTGAGTGAGTAAGGGTGTGACTGAGTGAGTAAGTGAGTGAGTAAAGGTGTGACTGAGTGAGTGAGTAAGGGTGTGACTGAGTGAGTAAGTGACTGAGTGAGTGAGGGTGTGACTGAGTGACTGAGTGAGTGAGGGTGTGACTGAGTGAATGAGTGAGTGAGGATGTGACTGAGTGAATGAGTGAGTGAAGAGTGAAGCAGAAAAGGAACGTATCATAGGGAAAATGGAGTCAGATCAGGAGCTGTCAAAGATCCTCCACCAGCTTCAGGAGACAGAGAATAATAATAATAATAATTAATTCAATTTATAATGCACTTTTCATTACTGAAAATCTCAAAGTGCTACACATATATTGAATGCTACACACATTCATAAACCGGTGGCGGCAGACTACCATGCAAGGTGCTTTCCAGTCCTACCGGGAGCAACTCAGGGTTAAGTGTCTTGCCCAAGGACACAACGACACATGGTGCGGGTCCCGGGAGTCGAACCGCCAACTTTCCGATCGGGAGACGACTGCCCTTACCACTATGCCACGGAGGACATAATTCCGGTAAGACTTCCTGTTTGTGAAGTTATGCCATAAAACCATTTGTCTGTGTGGACCATCACAGCTCGGTTTTGTTTTCTTGGAAGAGGGATCTCGCAGGGAGAGGGTGAGGAAGTCTTGCGTTGATGACTTGGAAGCAATGGACGTTGGCCATGGAGAGGTAAATACTGTCACATTTTCTATTGAGCCATACACTTTATGGAAATGTGCCAGACTGTTAAAGCTGTCGTGTTCTCCTACAGTCAGTGGTGCCTCGACAGCTTCTGGACCTTGAAGACTTGACCTTCACTCAGGGTAGCCATTTCATGGCCAACAAACGTTGCCAGCTCCCAGATGGCTCTTTTCGTAAGCAGCGCAAAGGTTACGAAGAGGTTCATGTGCCCGCTCCGAAGCCTAAACCCTTTGCTGACAATGAGGTTTGTTGATATGATCACTCTGTATACATACTACATACATACATACATACATACATACATACATACATACATACATACATACATACATGCTACATACATAATTGCTACATACATGCTACATACATACTACATACATGCTACATACATAACTGCTATATACATACATGCTACATACATATATGCTACATGCATACACACATGCTACAAACTACATACATGCTACTTACATACATACTACATACATATTACATACATACATATTACATACATACATATTACATACATACATGTTACATACATGTTACATACATACATGCTACATACATACATATTACATACATAATGATACATACATACATACATACATGCTACATACATACATGCTACATACATACATATTACATACATACATGATACATACATACATACATACATACACACATGCTATATACATACAGGCTATGTGAGTGTGACATACATACATGCTACATACATACATGTTACATGCATACATGCTACATACATGCTACATACATACAGAATACATACATACATACATATTACATACATACATGATACATACATACATACACACATGCTACATACATACAGGCTATGTGAGTGTGACATACATACATGCTACATACACACATGCTACATACATACACACATGCTACATACCACATACATGCTACTTACATACATATTACATACATACATATTACATACATACATGCTACATACATACATGCTATATACATACATGCTACATACATGCTACATACATACTACATACATGTTACATACATACATACATACATACATACATACATACATACATACATACATACACACATGCTACATACTACATACAACATACATGTTACTTACCTACATACTACATACATATTACATACATATTACATACATACATGCTACATACATGTTACATACATACATGCATGCTACATATATACATGCTACATACATGTTACATACATGCTACATACATACTACATACATGCTACATACATACAGAATACATACATATATATTACATATATACATGATACATACATACATACATACACACATATGCTACATACATACATGCTATGTGAGTGTGACATACATACATGCTACATAAATACATGCTACATACATACACATATGCTACATACTACATACATGCTACTTACATACATATTACATACATACATATTACATACATACATGTTACATACATGTTACATACATACATGCTACATACATACATACATGCTACATACATACTACATACATGCTACATACATACTACATACATATTACATACATACATATTACATACATACATGCTACATACATACATGTTACATACATACAGGTTATGTGAGGGTGACATACATACATGCTACATACTACATACATGCTACTTACATACATACTACATATATACATACATACATACATACATACATACATACATACATTCATGATACATACATACTACATACATACATGCTACATACAAACATGATACATACTTGCTTGGCCTATGGATGAGCTGCTTAGATTTTAGTGGTCAAGGTTAGGATCTCATAGCCAATCATTCTGTTCTCTTTATATTCCAGGATATTGAATCCAGAGAGGCTGAGGCAGACATTGCGGAGAAGACCATGGGCATCTACACTGTCCGAGCAGAGGGTCGTGGTCCTGATGGTCCAGGTAATGGACGCTTTGCTGATGTTGGTGTTGTGCTGGAAGGTGTGGAAGTCCTCCATAACCTACAGAGTGTCAGCCATGTGTGCGTGATGCTTTATGGACTGATCTATGCACTCAACTTGAGCTATCCAAAAAGCCTGACAAACCATTCAGTGTCTGGCATGATTTGCCAGGAATTGTTTTTAAATTTTGAATTGTCTTTTGAAATCTTTTAGCTCTGTCATTATGTAACAATCATTTCATGTTTCAGGTAAATGCAGAATTCAAGCGCATCACAACATGCCTCTGCAGTCAAGGTTTCTCTCGCAGCTTGACTGTCTTTCTGAAAGTCTGCTGAAAGTGTTTTCAAAGCGATCGGGCGAGGTGGGCAAAAAACTTGGAAACATAGCTGCCATGATGACAGTAAGAACTTTCAACTTTTCCTATCCCATAAAGTACATATGCTTTGCAATTCTTCAGTAGAAAATTGGTATACTGTATCCATTGTACAACCCAACTTGCTTTGTGTGTGACGACTAATTATCAAATCTACCTGTGGTTATAATTACAGTAGAGTGAGTGTGTGTGTGTGTGTGTGTGATAAATTTTTGATTCCTCTAAAAGAACCCTTTTTTATTTTGTTCACTGTCCCAGTGTGAGATATTCATCTTTTTATATACCGGTACCGGTAATCAGATTATTACATCTTTTTATATACCGGTACCGGTAATCAGATTATTATAAAAAGTCCAGTCCATACTGATCAGGTCAAATGTACATTTTTTTATATTTTAGCGATGTTAATGTCATATGACGACTGGTTGAAAACCTTCGATTTTTTTATTTTTTGTGTTCAAGTTTTTTCATACTACTGGAAATTTGAGTTCACATTTCTATTTTCTCTATGTTAATTCTTAAGGATGACACAGATGAGCGAAGGGAGTCCTTCATCAAAGGACTCTGCATCAATCTGAATGAGAGCCCGGATGACTTGGTGCAGGAATACATGGTGAGTTTTTTGTGTGTGTGTGTGTGTGTGTGAGTGTGTGTAGTTTGGCTTTACAACATTGTAAAACCTTGCATTCTGTTATTCCTGTTATCCTATCGTACTGTTAAGGATCTCTTTACTGTTTTGAAAGTAATTCCAGCACTGAATATGGTCTTAAATTTAATTTCAAGTGGCATTATTGAAGTCTTACAGACGTTTTAACTATAACTTGCCTTAAGCTTAAGACCCTGTATAAAACTTTTAAAAAAGAAACCCCTTTTTATACCTTAGAACAAAAATTATGACATCTCGTCATACTGGCCTGATTTGTCTGTCAAGGTCCAACTGGGACTGATATTCAGCCCTGAGTATATCAACTCCAGGTTAACGATCAAAATCATCTAGCGTAGTAACATAAAAACAACATCCAGGAAAAATGAAGTTAAATCTTATCATTAGTTTTTGTTTGAACGTTATTTGCCAAAACTGAACCAGACACGTAATCCAAATTGTGAAGCTAAAATAAAATATTTTTGTTCGCTTAGCGTGGTAGGCTAATGTCTTTCAAATAAAAACTAATGTAAATCTTGAAGGCTCCTCTGCATTTGAGACAAAAGCATTGTTTTTTTTTTTTTTTTTTTTTTTTGTATTATAAATGGACCATGGATGGCAGCATGGCAGGACTGTTTTTTGCTACAGCCATTTAACATTCTGCTTATATGGGTTTAAATAAATGGTAGAATAAGAGTTAATGCATTCTAAAGTGATCTGTAAAAAAGTCTTTAACAAATGTTTCATCTTTAAACAGGACATGACTGAGGCTGCTACACTGAGTGTCATTGAGAAAACTACAGTGGGCATCTACGTCATCAGAGCGATGCCTGGCAGTGACTGTCCAGATGTTGGCATAATCCTCGAGGGTGTCGTGGTGATGCAGGAACTTGATAACGTGGCCCTTGCTGTAGCCATGTTGTTTGGACTTTTCTACTCATTGAACATGAGGTACCCATCACAGTTACGCTACATCTTTGAGGTGATTCAGAAGGTGGTAATGGACTTGGATGCGATCCAGCTTTCCAGAAAAGCTCAAAACTTGAAAACAAAACTGGACTTGTAATGAAAACAAGGTTTACATGATGTGGTAAGCTCCACATGAGGACATTTAAATGTCAGTTGATTTTCACATGGACTTGGATGCGTTCCAGCTTTCCAGAAAAGCTCAAAACTTGAAAACAAAACTGGACTTGTAATGAAAACAAGGTTTACATGATGTGGTAAGCTCCACATGAGGACATTTAAATGTCAGTTGCTTTTCACATGGACTTGGATGCGTTCCAGCTTTCCAGAAAAGCTCAAAACTTGAAAACAAAACTGGACTTGTAATGAAAACAAGGTTTACATGATGTGGTAAGCTCCACATGAGGACATCATAACTGCACAAATCTCCCCTTTTTACAAAGACTTATGATCAATTCAGGCCAATTTCATTAAAGGGTTATCTAACATTTCAGGGAACTTTTCATATAGAGCAGGTCTTCATCCAGACTCATATAATATTATTTAAATTATTTAACAGTATGTTATGTCACAATGCTACACACCACAAAATTCATTGACTTGATAATTAACTTGAACAGTGTTTTGCAGCAAAATTCAACAGCATGTCTTACCTGTTTGAACTCTCATTAACAAACTGCAGCTGTTTGAGTGAAAAATGTGTCAATGTTTGCACATTTAGCTGTGTCTGTTTCCAGAGCCTCTCTCTTTTTAATCTTTCTCTTCCCTCTTCCATCTTTCCACTGACCGCATGTAGTGTCACCTCCGTAACAAAAACGAAAGTAAAAGTGGAGGGGGGGCGGACGACCTGGGTTGAGGAAATGCACCCAGCAGCTGCTGTAGTGATTAAACTGAGGACATGTGAATAAATTAAGGGTGGGGCGGCCCAGGAGCAGCGCGGTAGTGTTCTGTGTTATGTTGTTAAAAACAAAAGTTGTAAAAGATTTAAATAAATAAAAAGACGAGGAGCGGGTCTCCTCTTATGCCGCCCCCTGCTGGATGGCGCCCTGTGCGGCCGCTCAGTTTGCACATGCCACGGACCGCCACTGGCTCACACAGACATGTTTGTGCACGTTTTGGCACATTGGTACATATTCCTCTAATAAAGTGGATTACAAAATAACTAAAATTAAAGCCTATGTTTGAAAAACTGATTAATTAATTCAAAAATTTGAAGTTCAAATCAACAACAAACTGTCTTCAGTAGCACCACCTTTGTTTGAAGCATTTACTGAAAAACAGTATACTGGTTTAACCACATGCCATGTCTTCATTATTAGGCAAGAGGCATCAGCGGCAGCAAAAGAGGCATCAGTGCAGGCACAGATGAGGCATCAGTGCAGGCACAAGAGGCAGCTGATAGACGGGCAATTGAGCGGGAAGGAACCTTCCACATGCAGCAGATTAACCAAACTGCAACATTTAATCAAGCATTGCTTGGAGTGCTGGGTGAAGCTGCCCGTGCATTAACACACAGAAATGTGTAAGTTTTTATTAGATAGATACACAGTGATAAAAATATATTAAATTGATAGATATAGACAGTCAGTAGTTTGAACCTGTATTTTTGTTTAATTTTTTACTTTCCTATTAAAATTGTTTTTTCTTAAAGTGGTTTCCTTCATTACTCCATTATCTAAACATATTTCACAGTGTTACGTACAAGACTAGGTGCAACACATAATCTACTCGAATGTTATACATATTTGGGTTCTATAATCAAGTCAGACAACTGTAAGAAATTAAGCTGAAAACCCTGGTGCACCTATTATTTGAACTAGCAGCAATTTTCACATCCCACCTGAAGCTAATAGGCAGGTGTTCAACTGAACCGTGAGTGTTAGTGTCCATCCATCCATCTATCCATCCATCCAACTTCCTCTTACCATGAGGTCGGATCGTGGGGAAGCAGCATCACGAGGTACGGAAAAGAGCAGCATAACGAGGTATGGGAAAGAGATCAACATCAACTTGATGAGGCTGTTGTTGGAGGACCACAAGGATTTCCCAGATCAACTAACAATAATTAATACTTTGTTATTACATTTAATGAAACAAGCCATTTGTGTATAATGGCCCTTTTAATCTAAATTATCAATTTTCATTTAACTTTTAATTAACCATAACAAAATATTAATATTTACATTTAATGGAATACTAACCGTTATTATTTCAGGGACAATTAAAATCAATTAATTCCAAATCTGTAGCATATTGTAAAAGTAGTGTCACTGATTACTGGACAGTGGGATGTATTTAGAAATGTAAACAATAACCTTGTGCATCTCAGAGCATAATAAAATTGGACGTTTTTAAAATTATTTATTATGAAATACAGAATAGAAAACATATGGGTTTAAAGCAAGCTAAAAAAGGCAATAAAGTCAGAACATGAATTATGTTTATAATTGTATGCTCAGGAGGTATTTCCTTAGAGCATTTAACAAAACGATAACGTCCTCCATTTTGTTTGTGTCTCATGGGTTTTCCATCCATCCATCCATTTTCTTCCGCTTATCCGGGGTCGAGTCGCGGGGGTAGCAGCCTAAGTAGGGAGGCCCAGACTTCCCTCTCCCCAGCCACTTGGAGCAGCTCCTCTGGGGGAATCCCAAGGCGTTCCCAGGCCAGCCGAGAAACATAGGGCCAGTTTACACGGCGCGTATTTTGAGTGTAACCGCTACTTTCTCTTTGCGACTTTGCTTATCGCCTACACGACGCTGCTGGCCCCCCTCTTTGCATCCGATACTTTTCTGATCCTGCTCTCAAAGTGGAACTTTTTCGCAGACCCCCCGTTGATAATGTAAACATCTCCCGTGGAGCTTTTGTTTGAACACATGCACGCAGCACGCACGCGCAGACAGCCGGCATTTTAACAATGGCGGTGGACTGGACAGTGGACACACGCACCACTTTCTGAACTATAGCTGATGGAATATATTTTGATTCTCATATTTAATTATTCTACACCTTACCTGCATCTGTGTTGGAAGAGAGCCAGCTGCCTGGATCCAGTTGTCTGTTAACGAGGCAGTCGGACATTTCACGTGTCACGCTGCACTATAACATACTAAATGTGCTATATATTAACAGTTTAACAATAATAAACAGTATTTATGTTAGCGTGGGAGATATTTAAATTTATCTGAGCTAAATGAAGCTATCTGGACTCGTTACGTCATGCCTAACATGCTGCTGAAAATGAAGACACCAGGTTGATTTTTAATTTATTTGTTTATTCAACACCACAAACTCATGTCACAAACACTGAGAATTAAATTGAACACTTTTAAAAACACGTTAACCGAACTTTAATGAACTGGACTCTGTTGTTTTCATCCTGGTGGAAACTGGACCCAGATCCGAACCGCCGGTCCGCTTCGTGGAACAGCTTCGACCTCGCAGGAAAAAAATAAAAATAAAACCTCAGTTGGTTGTTCTGTGATCGAACTAAACACACATTGTTTACCTTGTAGCGCTGCTGGAAATCAGCTGATTCTCACGGACTAAAGTCAGACATGTTGACGCGGTTCCGGTCCAGTCAGCAACTGGTGTGCAGATGAAGCGGTACCACTTGGTGTCAAATCTGTTGACTCTTATCCAAATTCCAGCTTTATCTTGTTGTTAACTTGTTGACAACAACTTGTAGTAGCTGAACTTTTAGCCAGAGAGGAAAACAGGCTGCCTCATCTGCTCTGTTTACCCCAGGCTGCACGCATGAGCAGTAGTGAAGGTTCCAAAAATCACAGCGCCATCTAATGGCCCAGCATGGTAACTACAGTAAAGTCATGAGGACGGGGGATGGGGGGGGGAGAGAGTCGTATCCACAGAATTCTCCCATGTCAATGCAAAACTTTCAACCTAATTAACATACCCAAAAGTTTAGTTTCCCCCACACAGTGTCCGTGTAAACAGGGCCTTAGTCCCTCCAGCGTGTCCTGGGTCTTCCTCTGGGTCTCCTGCCGGTGGGACATGCCCGGAACACCTCACCAGGGAGGCGTCCAGGAGGCATCCTAACCAGATGCCCGAGCCACCTCAACTGGCTCCTCTCGATGTGGAGAAGCAACGGCTCTACTCCGAGTCCCTCCCGGATGACTGAGCTTCTCACCCTATCTCTAAGGGAGAGTCCAGACACCCTGCGGAGAAAACTCATTTCAGCCGCTTGTATCCGAGATCTCGTTCTTTCGGTCATAACCCAGAGCTCATGACCATAGATGAGGGTGGGAACGTAGATCGATTGGTAAATTGAGAGCTTTGCCTTTTGACTCAGCTCTCTCTTCACCACGACAGACCGGTACAGCACCCGCTTCACTGCGGACGCTGCACCTATCCGCCTATCGATCTCACGCTCCAGTTTTCCCTCATTCGTGAACAAGACCCCGAGATACTTAAACTCCTCCACTTGGGGCAGGACCTCCTCCCCGACCCGGAGAAGGCATGCTACCCTTTTCCGGCTCAAGACCATGGCCTCGGATTTGGAGGAACTGATCCTCATCCCGGCCGCATCACATTCAGCTGCAAACCGCTCCAGCGAAAGCTGTAGATCACGATCTGATGAAGCCAATAGGACCACATCATCTGCAAAAAACAGAGAAGCGATTCTAAGGCCACCAAAACGGATCCTCTCAACACCTTGGCTGCGCCTAGAAATTCTGTCCATAAAAGTTATGAACAGAATCGGTGACAAAGGGCAACCTTGGCGGAGTCCAACTCTCACCGGAAACGAGCCTGACTTACTGCCAGCGATGCGGACCATGCTCTGACACCGGTCGTACAGGGACCTAACAGCCCATATCAAAGGGCCTGGTACCCCATACTCCCGGAGTACCCCCCACAGAACCCCCCGAGGGACGCGGTCGAATGCCTTCTCCAAGTCCACAAAGCACATGTAAACTGGTTGGGCAAACTCCCACGCACCCTCCAGGACCCTGCTGAGGGTGTAGAGCTGGTCTAGTGTTCCACGACCAGGACGAAAACCACACTGCTCCTCCTGAATCCGAGGTTCGACTATCCGACGGACCCTCCTCTCCAGAACCCCTGAATAGACCTTACCAGGGAGGCTTAAGAGTGTGATCCCCCTATAGTTGGAACACACCCTACGGTCCCCCTTTTTGAATAGGGGAACCACCACCCCAGTCTGCCAATCCAAGGGAACTGCCCCCGATGTCCACGCGATATTGCAGAGTCGCGTAAGCCAACACAACCCCACAACATCCAGAGCCCTAAGGAACTCAGGACGAATCTCATCCACCCCCGGAGCCTTGCCACCACGGAGCTTTTTAACCACCTTGGCGACCTCAGCACCAGAGATTGGAGAGCCTGACCCAAAATCCCCAGGCTCCGCTTCCTCAGTGGAAGACGTGCCAGTAGGATTGAGGAGGTCTTCGAAGTATTCCGTCCACCGACTCACAACATCCCGAGTTGAGGTCAACAGCACGCCATCCCTACCATAAATGATGTTGGTCGCATACCGCTTTCCCCCCCTGAGACGCCGGATGGTGGACCAGAATCGCATCGAAGCCGTACGGAAGTCATTCTCCATGGCCTCTCCGAACTCCTCCCATGCCCGAGTTTTTGCCTCAGCAACCACCCGAGCCGCATGCCGCTTGGACTGCCGGTACCTATCTGCTGGTCCCACAGGCCAAAAAGGCCCAATAGGACTCCTTCTTCAGCTTCATGGGTTTTCTTCTTCTACTATTAGTTTAGTAGTAGCCTCTCGGGCTGTGTAACAATGATGTCATGGTTACTGTCAACGTCTTGTTGACTGTCATTTTCTGGACTGTCAATGTTTTGACCGTCTGTACCCTGATTGCTCACTACCATCAGTATTTTGTTGATTGTCAGCAATCGTGGCAATGTTGTTATTTGTGTGTTCTACGTTACTATCAATGACAGTGCTATACATCACTCCAGGTTGGTTTTCCTTGTTTGTACTATTCAAATTTTCTAACAACCAATATATTTTCGCTGTCTATTCAGAGCTCAGAGGTTTAGGAACTTTTGTGATTTCCTGCTGGTCTTAAACTGTTCTGTTCGAGGTGCAAGAGGAGTATGTCCTTGACTTGGGGGTTCCTCTTGGGACCACCCTTTGTTTTATGGATTACATTGGTATGCATACTTTTTAGTCCTTGGACGTGTATCCCAGTTTTAACCTTGGTGGTCACCCTGTGGGTTCGGTTTGAACCACTTTGGGTTTTTGTTCCAGTGGGTACCTTCATGTCGTGGTTTGTTAGGTAGAAAATGTTGTTTCTTCTCGCCTTATTCAGGAGAGTGAGCTGACACTCGCGCTCCTTGTAGTTCTAGCGAATCGTACATGATGTTTTTTTACCTGAATACACCTCTAAGGGTTTCTTGTGTTTTCTGTAAGCTTCAAAAACACGTATAGCGCATTCTTTTAATTCGCGCATGGTTTTTACTTTGTAGTCTGCCATGATGTCGACCGATACACTTATCTCAGAGTGTGGATTGTTCATAAAAAGAAATTTAAAAGCATGCTCATCTTCCATGCCTGGCTCATTTCTGTTGCCAAAAAAGGCCCGAAAGAGTCTGTCATAATACACTATTGGATGTTCATTTTGTTCTTGCGTGACCTTCAATGTGGCTTGGTAACCAACGATTCCCATGCGAGGAGTATATTCTAGTAGTATAGCCTCACAGAAACGTTTGTAATCCTTCAAAATGGCGTCTGGTTGACTCTCAATGAAGGCTTGCGCTTTCCTGCTTGAGGTGAGTTTGATCAAACTGACTCTATCGTCAATCGTAGCGTACGGATAGCATGCCAGTTTAAACTCAATGTCTTTCAGATAGGTCTTGGTTTCATTCAAACCAAATTGCCCTGGCTCGAAGCGTTGAATGTATTTAGAAAGTTTATGGAGTCATTCTATTGAGAAAAAAAGTTGAGAATCATTGTTATTCCCACCTATATGCACACATGGTACACCTGTTGGTGTGGGGTATGCAGGTACCTGCCATTGGGTTGTCCCAATAAGTGTCGGTTCAGGTGGGAGTGGTGGCAGAGGTGGTGGTGGAGGTGGGTTTAGGAACTGTCTTTCCATGAGATCCAAACATTTTTTCCTCTCTTCAAGGAGTTTTTCTGTTGCTGAGGCACGCTCTGCCTGACAACTTTGTAGTTGGACTCGTAACCCTTCATAATCACGCTGTAACATTGTGTACTCATGTCAAAAAGATTCCATGACTTGGGTGCATTCTTCTAGTTCGTTTTGTAAGCACTCATTTTGTAACTCCGTGCACCGTTCTTGTGATTTTTTATAATCACTTTGTAATGTCGTGCCCAGTTTGTGAGCTTGTTCTCGTATACTTCTATCATGTGACTTGGATAACAACCGCAGCTGATATTGCAGTTTTCTATTCTCATTTTCATTATTTTGAAATTGGTTGTCTGTTGCTAAGAACAGCTTTTCCCTACAATCTTTTAATTCTCTCAGTAAACTCTCATAACCACTTTGTAGCTCCATGCATCATTTGTCAGCTTCTTCTCTGGCATGTGTGCTTTCTTTTAGTGATTTTGATAACCACTGCACATGGCGCTGCAGTTCTGCAATCTATATTTTGAGCAGCTCTAAAGCCTCAAAATTTGTTATAGATGACTCAACATCTTCTGCTTCTGTCATCTTTGAGTCATCTGAGTCGAAGTCCAGCAACGAATCTGGGTCTTCATACACTGCTTCTGGATCGGGTAGAAATGGCAGATCATTATGGTACCTGTGTTCTTGCACATCATTATAATACATATGTTCTGTCATCTTTAGCCTCTTATCAACAGGTCTGGTTCCTGTAAGGTCCCATTGTGGCTTGTTTGGGCCAGTTCCTATGGGACCGGTTTATTTCTGTACCCACTGCACGCTTAGGACCCCTTTAGTGGGCGTGAAGTTCTCCTGCAGTGGGCGGGTAATTCTCCTGCAGTGGGTGGATCATTAATATCAACGCTTCTAACCAGCTGGTGGCGCTAGTGATACATTAAGCTCTTTATTAACCACTAACACACACATTAGAAGAAGAGCTGGAAAAGAACACACAACCAAAGTGGATGAGCTTGTTTCTTTTTTGAACATTCTGCTTTGTCTGTGGCTTTTTCAGCCACAGACAAATGTTCATATACAGTATATATATATATATATATATATATATATATATATATATATATATATATATATATATATGTGTGTATATATACACATATATGTATATATATTGTACACATACAAACATATGCGTGAGTATATATATATATATATACACACACACGTGTTTATATATATACATACATATGTCAGAGTCAGAGAGTCTTTATTGTCATTTGCACCGCATGTGGTACATGTGATGAAAACGAGATTATGTACACGGGGTATATATGTGTGTATATATACACATATATGTACACATACATACACAATATATACTGTACATACATATATATTTATATATACAGTACATACATATACACATATATACATATATATATATATATATACATATATATATTTATATATACACACATTGATGATGGTGGAGTACACTACTTTGGACAAAACTGAAAGTGGCATGCATCCTAAAAAATCTGCGCCGCTCCATTGTCCCAGTTAATCAACAAGTGTGTTCCAAACTAAAACATTTGTAATATAAACTTAACAATATGTAATCAATCAATTCCAATCAAAATATCAAAGCAACTTTATTTAAATACTGTAAATGTTACATGTCAATGAAATTGTAACAGTTTAAAAAAATGAAAGACTGGTGTTATTTGTAGAAACAGAAAAACATATTACTAAATCTGCAGTTATGTATGAAATATAATCTTAAAATATCATCACTGGGATCTTAACGATGTGCTTTAATCCTTTGTTAGTTTGACTGCTCCAAACATGTAACAATAATTAAAAGTAAAATTTGGCCAATAGCTCAGGTAAAAATGCTGACCTGTAGAACATTTCTACATTTTTCACTGCTTCTGTAAAGAACTCGCCATCAGACACAATCCTCTGAATAAAGTAATCTGACCCAGACCCACACCATGAAGTCACAGTAGTCCTGCTCCGTCACAAACAACTGAGCTTGTACCTGTGGGACGTCTGCTTTAGTTCATAGAACCTGTATGTATTGTCAATGCAGGACTGTTTTTTTTTTAACTATGGCACAGAAGACTCCAGCATCTTCGGCACAATGTGGGCATTTCATTTTCAAAACACCATAGTCACAGCAGGTACAGGAGAGCGTCCAGAGAAGCTCTGAGGTGTGTCCGGCTGCAGTTGATGTCTGGAGTCACAAACTGATGCTGCAGTTCAGCGATGGCCTCATATGTCTGTCTGGCTGTTTTCACATCCCCATCTGACAAACAACAAAAAAATTATTGTTACAATCTCCTCTAAACATTATCCTTTGCTTTTATGTGTAATTTTCAAGTTTTGAGTGTTTGTGTCATGACATACTTGTGCAGTGACCACACATTACTTGTCCCATCCTTCTCCAAGGACACCCACGGCTTTAGAGGATCTTTATACTGTACAGGAACTGACTGATTAACCTGAAATGATAAACATTACACATTAATACAGGCCTATAGGCCTAAGTGACAAATTTCCAGATTTGTTCCCATATTTATAAACCACTTTTGGACTGAGATATGACGGTTTCCGTTTATTTTGACTGAACCAAACCAAAACAAAAACAGATGTACAGTACTGTACTTGATTGCAGCAAAGTACTAACAGTTTATGGCATTAGGTTGGCAGTTGTATCACATAATATGAAAATGTGGCTATAATGATAAATTCAAAGAAGTTCAAGACAAAAACAATTGGACTTTATTTATTATACTATACTTTAGACTTTTTTTTTCTTCCTTGCACTTTTTAGAATTCACCATGTCCTGGATGACTGACAATCTTCACTCGCTATTAATGACTCAAACGGCCTGCCATACTTTCCCAACCTTTCTGCTCTCTGCTTGAAGCCGTCAAAACAGCTGCACCACCTCGGCGAATTTTACTATTAAAGTGCATTTATTAAGCAAATGATAGACTGACACACACCTCTTCTATTATTTCGAGCTAACAACTAATGTTTAGGTACTTTTATTGTTAAATTTCAGAGGAAAACGAGCGCATTCCTCCTTCCTGGTTCTCTCCCTCTGCGCGCGCGTGGCTCTCTGTCCTCTGTTCACGGAGCACCAAGCGCGAAACTATTTTAAATAAAGCTGATTTGACCATTAAAGTATATTTATTAAGCAAACGTTAGACTGAGACACGTATTTTTCTTCAGAGAAAGGGGCCGCTCCTCCCTCCATCTTTTTTTTTTTCTTTTTTCAGAAAAGCCTCTCGGCTGTTGCTGAAGCTAGTCTCTGGTGTTTTTTCAGTCCAAAAACGCTCAGAGAGTTGCATGACTCACTGGAAATATGCTTAAAGTTATAAAACACTCACCATCTACTATAGACTCCAGAAGAGAAGTGGCTGTGTCAAGGCCAGTCTCCCTCCCACTGTTGGCTGGGCAGTTTGCATTTCCTCTAAACATCTCCTTCCCCATCCTCTAAAAAGAGAGGATGTAATATTTGGAACCACCCTCAGAGACGGAAGAGCTGACCTCATACTGAACAACCTGCTGATCCTTGCTAAATACTTCATCCATTCCTGTAAATGGGGTAACAGAAAACCTGACTTTTCAACCTTTCAACGCCAGCTGATGGACAACCACCTAAAAACATTAAAACTGATGAAAAGCAAGATGAGTTTACAGCTTCTCAATGCTTATGAAGAACTGAACTTTATTTAATAATTAGAGCCCCTTGTGTATGTTTTTAATTTTTATTTATTTTTATTTATTGTCTTTTCTTTCTTAAACATGTCATGTTATTTTCTCTCAATTTTTCTTGTGTGCCTCATACTTGCAAAAAATTATTTCTGTTGTACATGCCACATGTTTTGTAAATTTTGCTCAAACTTTAATTAAAAAAAAAAAAAAAAGTTTGCATTTCCTGGAAGACCGACTCTTCTTCTTCTTCTTCTTCTTCTTGGCGGATTGCAAACAACGTTCAGGTGCATACACCACCTACTGGAGAAGACTGAATCTCCGCCCTCCGACCTAGGAATACGCCCCCTGACCAATCAGTGACCACACTGTGATGATGTCATAACTGGACCCAACAAGAACCGGACCTTTGTACCCCAGTGAGGCAGGCACCAAAATAGGACCGGTTTCACGTGAACAGGACCCTGTGGGTACACCCCATAACTAGTTGTTAACTAGTTACGAACGAGCCCGAACGAGCGCGAACAGGACCTGTTGATAAGAGGCATTAGTGTCCAGTTCGATTGTAACCTCATCATATATTGGCTCATCCATATTTGTATTGCTTTTGTGACAATCAATAAGATGGTATTGTATCTGCATCTGCCATGTTTTGTGTTGATTTTGTGTGAAAATCAAATAAGATGGTTCTTATTATAGTGTAGTGTTTGCACATAAATGTTTTCTTTTATCCAGCAATGAGTTATTTAACTAAATCAGCTTTCTGGTTTTATTATTGTAATGTTCAATAAGTCTTTTATTCATTCAGTACCCTTTCTTTGTTAGGTTTTACCTGCAATGAAACTGCACAGAATAACTTT
Source organism: Garcialebias charrua (assembly GCA_038048925.1). Taxonomy (NCBI): domain Eukaryota; kingdom Metazoa; phylum Chordata; class Actinopteri; order Cyprinodontiformes; family Rivulidae; genus Garcialebias; species Garcialebias charrua. Next base: position 50,058 of record JBBPBX010006686.1, read on the forward strand.
AAAATGTGTTGTTTTAATCAAATGCAGAGGTTTAAGCATCTATTCTGTGTTAAATGATTCCTGTTCCCTTTCTTTTAACCAGCAGATTGCAGTTTTCAAAAGCTGAAATTTACCACAATGTGACTAAATTAATCTTCCTGGCCGCTAGGGGCGCCCTGGGCTCTAAGGCCACGTTGACTACCGCTAATTCCATTAGCTTGTAAACGAACACGGTGAAAATCAACTTTTTGGATGAGTTTTAGCCTGGATGTGACAATCGATTAAACAAACGTTCTTTCAAGAAACAAATCGGTGTGATTAAAATGTTTGGAACAGGTTCTGTGAACTTTTAGATCTGAAAAAAAAAGATCTTTTTACTTTTTTCTATATATCTGGGGCACGTCACTTCCGTTGACGTGTTGTTCAGTGTTGCATTCAGGGACGTTATGTTCGGTCTGATTTTTTGTACGAACTGACTTTTTAATCGCTCTAAAACACTTGTATCTCAAAACACCGCTTTTACACAGTTTCTGACGATATTTTATGCATAGAAACAAAACAAGCCAGACAATCTGTTAGAATTGTGTGAACAAAAATGAAATCTGACGAATCACAGCATATAAACAGACGTTATGAAATGTAGCGTTAGCCTTAACTCATCACAAACTTAGACTCTTTTCCAACTCATAAAACGCTTAAATACACCCCAAAAATTCAGTGAACGTATCGTTTCACATCCGAACATTTATAGCAAGCTGCGCCCAGTAAAAATAGCTAAATAAATGTCGCCTACACAGACATTTTTAGTATCTACAGCAAACACGTCAGTCGCCTAGCTAGGGCTGGCCTGCGCTCTGGTGTCCGACACTGGCCAGGGCTCGCTCGCTGGTGGGTTGGGGGTTCGTGGGTTGGGGGGTTGGGGGTTTGGAGGCGTGCCTGGTAGCCTATGGGAGGGGGCAGTGTGACCCAGCCTGGGTGTCTAGTGTGTTATATGTTCTGACATTTGTTAGTATGAAGGGTGGGTGTAGTATTTCTTCTGGGGTGGGGACTGGGTGGATGTCCTTGATGACGGTCTGAGACTATGCTTGGCCGGTTGGCTAGCCCTTTTCTATGGTGGGGGCACGCTCCCGGTGCTCCCTGGCTCTCTCAGTGGTTGGGCGGGCACTCTTGCAGTGTCGTCCATGTGGGATTTTGTGTCCTCTTGGGCAGCGGGCTGACTACGGTTCGTAGGGGTCTTGGCGGCCCTGGTGGGTGTGGGCTGATGGTCCTGCTGCTGGCGGCCCTTGTGGCCCTGTTCCTCTCTGGTTTGGAGCTCAATGGGCCTGGCGGTCAGAGAGGTGTTTTGGCCTTGCTCCTTGGGTGGACCATGGCAAACTGGGAGAGAGGTCAGCGGGGGAGCTGACTCGCTGCGGGAGCATTTGTTCCTGCAGTTATTTTCTCCCTATCCCTCACCGTGCACCTCCGCCCTCTTCATTTCAAATTAATACATGTAGGGATTTTGAGACTCGGGTGTTCTGCAACGTTTTTACATCTCTGTTGTGCAGTATCACCTAGGACTCAATTTTATTATACACCTTAGACATTCACTCATAAACATCCTCATAAAATTCACATATAGGAATTTGGGGTGAGCACTATGGTTATGGGTGGCGAGATGACACCACTCTCGCCTCCTGTGCCTGTGCTCACTCACAATTATGCATTTAGACAGTAAGGGCTTGGGTTAGAGTTGGGGTGGAGGGGAAACTGGCATTATGTCAACCTTTGCTCCTTCTCGTTCCCTTTTTTAAGTGTACTTTACAACAACATACATCAACAGCACATTTGGGGACGGGGATGTGTGTGTCGGGGTCTAGGTTTTTAATTTTTTAATTTTTTCACCCCCTGGTTCCCTGGCGGCCATTCTGGGGGGTAGGATGGCAGGCTGTTAGGTGTTGTCCTGGACTATGGGAGGGTTTGGGGCCTGAGGCTTTGCGGTGGGCGGGGCTGGCATTGCGCTCTCCCTAGGGGCTTCTTGGGTTCGGGTGTCCTGTCCTGCCGACAGGACAGGGTTGGGTCGAATCTTGGATGTCGGCTACTCTCCACCCCAGAATGAATGGGCTTACCTCCTGGGTTTGGGTGTGGGTTGCCCCATGTAGGGGACAGGTACATGTTTTGGACCTGGGGGGTATAGAATGTGCATCGGGATTATGAATGGAACGTGTCGTTATAGTTTGTATTTGTGTGAGTGAGGGTGAGGATGAGGGTGGATCTGAGTGAGTGTGTCTGTATATGAATGTTTAGTTGTCAGGCTGGGACTTAGGCTGCCCCCTCTCTGATACATCTGAGGCTACTTGGTGTTGTGCTCCTACCACGTGGCCCCCTGGTGGGGTATGCCCTTGCTTGCCGGTGCGCTTGGGGCCCTCTGCATCGGGGGTTGGGCCCTTTGTCGTATGTCGGCCCGTCCTGGTGGCTGCCTGGTGGGGCTGGGGTCCTCTGGTCCTATCGGGTCTGGGCTTGAGGGGTGGGCATCCCTGGTGCCAGGGCCTGGGCACCTGGGCCTGAGGCTACGTCAGTGTGGCGGGCTCCGGTGGGGTCCTGTGAGTTTGTCACTGTTGGCCCCTGGGGGTCATTGTGTGTGGTCGCTGGTAGGCCTCTCCTGGTTCTCCCCTATGGTCGGATCTGGGGGATGGGTGAGTGGTTCGTCCTGTTCGGGTGGCCTTGGGAGCTCTGAGCTCAGGCTCCTTCTTGGGGTCTTTGGCTCTGGTACCCCCATTTGTCTGCCTCGGGTCTTGGGGGGCGGGTCTCTGATGCTTCACAGTCACTATTGAATGTTCTATTAGAGAAGCCTTATTCATTTATGCATGCTTACAACCACATACTTATAGATGCAGGGATACACACGCAGGTATCGTATGTAGATATGTAGATGGGTATATGACTGAATATGAATGTATGTATGTGCATATGTATGTGTATATGTGTATATATATATATATATATATATATATATATATATATATATGTATA